>VWPU01013770.1:0-72832 GCA_013398955.1 Callaeas wilsoni
TGTTCCACTTGTCTCAGTGCACTGACAGATAGTCCTTGAAAAGATACATTTCCCTCACACTTGACATGAGTTGCCTCCAGAGGCTGAGTGTTTCTGTCCTCTTCCCAATCCCTCTGTCAATGACAGGGATCCCAGCCGCTTGGCTACCATCTAGTTCCATATTTTGGGTTGCAATATCCCAGCATTGGAGCAGCCAGGTCACCAGGGTCTCATGTGACTGGCAGCTGAAATCTTTTTGTGTATCTTGCAGTTCACCCAAGGATAAGAATCAGGCTATTACCTCTGGCCCTGCCTCTTCCTCCTGTTCTGAGGGCCTTGTTTCCTCTTCATCCCCCACCAGGCAAACCGATTTGGTCTTCAATTTCTTCTTCTGTATAGGTGAGACTGCTACTGGCACAGGTTGTTCCTGTGGTCCATCAGCAGTTTGAATGGCCATGGTGCCTGTTGCTCTGCTTTCCTCCTCCCTCTGAGGGTGCTGTCTAGTATCAGGCAGTGTCTTGTAAACAGTAGCCAGGGCCTATCAGGCTGCACAACTTCATGCCTCTCTGGAATTACCGCAGCATTTTTCAGTCAAATATTTCTGCCACTTTATCAGGATCCTGTAGTCATTCAGGAGTGCACTTCCAAACCATTGGAGCAGAATAATCCTTCAAAAGATGACCCATTTTCTCCCACCATTCCATGCCACTCACATCTGTCCACTCTTGGGGCAGATCTCTGAATAATCTCCCTAGAAATTGCTTTCATGACTCTAAACATGGTGTGGACCCCACTGAGGAGACCTGGAAGACTTAGGAACAAGAATATGCTTTCCTTAACATCCAAAGGGAATTCAAGTCTCAAAAGCTGTTGTAACAGGCCTGAAGGAGGAAAAAGGGGTAAAAGGCTGGGGAAAATCATCCTCCCCTGTTCCCTCCACAGACTGGATATGATTATTAATGGACTCCCAAAGGCAGTGCCCGAGGTAAGGGTAGGAGAGCAGCACTGCACACACATCCCAAAATACCCTCACTGCCCTTGATGTNAATACCCTCACTGCCCTTGATGTCATCATGCCATAAACTGATATTCCATAGTACAGCAAAGCAATCCTGATCCCCCTCCCTGTTTTGAAAAGGAGCACCATGATGGGCACAGTGCACATATGGAAAGATATACAGGGTTTGGTGCCACATGAACAGACCAAGCAACACTGTGACCAGTGGCTCCAGACCTAAAAGAGCAAATACTTAGATCAAACTTGTTTCCAACCTGTTCTCAGCAGATCTGTTGTTATCTCAACCCGTCATGACTCACGCTGGGTGCCAAATATGGCTGCTGTGGTTTAGGAACGGTACTCCCATACTCAGTACCTGCATCGAGATTCTCCAAAACCGTTCTCTCTCGCTCCCTCTTTCCCTCCCCTCCCCGCTGCAGCAGGATGGAATTGAGAATTGAAGGCACAAGAGGTAAAGAGAAATCGAGACTTGAAGGCACAAGAGGTAAAGATCACAGGTTGAGGCAAGAACAATTTACTGGAAATGGCAATGATATAAGAAAACAAACATTAACAGCAACAATATTAATAACAAAAGGTATAAGAAAAGATATTATTTACATGGACAAACATCCCAAATAACAGAGAATACCAGACAGCTCCCTCCACCACGCTTTCTCAACCCAAAGGAACCTCTTCTTCCCAGAAGAGAGTGAGTCCCCTCTGCCTCCCCCAACAGCGATGTGAGGTGGTATGGAATAACCTCTGTGTCCTAGTCATGCTTCTTCCTGGCTACTGCAGAACCAGGGCAGTATTTTTAAACTTAGCTTGATATGGTAACTAGCAACTGTGGGCTCTTGCTCCTAAAAAAACAGTATGGGTATACACTGCTTTCTGTAAGAATCGCTGTTTTATACAACTTTTAATATTTGCTTAAAAATAATGTCATTGTTGTTTTTGCTAACTTGACCCCTATATTCCACTCTTTTGCTTTTAGCATGTATGTATTTTAATATACTACTCAAATAGAAAACTAGCAACCTGACTTGCTGAGCAAAAATAATTACATTCCTAAACTGTATAGGAAAGGAAAATGCTTTACAGAACCATAGAAAACACAGGACTAAGAATATGTTTCCAAGTGTACTTACTGGACTGTTTGTTAAATTATTTTAACTATTACAGTCTTTGAAACTATTCTAAAGTTGGTACCTTAATTGTTTCATGCCTTAGTAGGTGTTAAAATTTATCTTCTGGATTTTCCAAATGTCAGCTCCATCAGGTTCTGAGCACTTATTCATGCCCACTCAGAGACAGGTCAACAAGACAGAATTTTTTATAACCTTTGCTGAAATGAAGTCTTGAGTCTCTAATTATTCTCTCTACCAGCAGATAAAAGACTAACAAGTACTTCCAAGACTGGTGCTACTGATGCCACTTAGTGATTTCAATTTTTTCCTTTCCTGCCTGGAAGAACAAATCCAGCAGAAATTTTGTGCAACATTTGTGAAAGCAATCCATCTACCACAGCAAGGCAAAACCATTGGCTGTAACATGCAGTATGTCAATGCACACAGAAGACAACCTCTAAATACTTAAGTGTTCTGCTAAGTATATTATCACCATTAATTATTTGCTTATGTTATGAAGAAAGCATTGTCCCACACAATTCAACAGGCATGATCTATTAATTAGTGTATGTAAACACTCCTGATAAGTTCCTCTACCTAAAGCAAATTACAATCCCACTACTTGTGAGATTTTCCAGACTTTTGTACTGAGATACAAAAATCCCATTAACAGGTGAGGAATCTTGTTTCCTCATCTTCAGTACTCCGACTTAGAACAGACTGATTCTGCCAAGCAATAACCTAATCCAAAGAATTTTGAAGTGCTAAAACCCAAGAAATGTATGTGCTAATGGTGTGTGAGAAATGGGATGAGAACAAATAGGAGACTATCACCACTTTTAACTCCATAACCAGGATTATATGACTAATATTTTAGAAAGTAATCTACTTTATCACCAAAACTACTGCTGTAGCTTGTACTACTGTACAAACCACAATACAACAGTTCCCAAATTACTAAGTTTAAAATGCAAGCGACAAGTCTCCACCACAGAAACCTTTCCTTCAATCTCCTGCACAGACCAAGAAACAAATCTTCCATTTCAGCTAAACTTAACTGATTTTATTTTATCTAGAAACCAAATACTTCCAAGTAGAGCTTTATTCTCCTCAGTGACTGTAAGGCAGGTGAAAGCTTTGCTTTAAATCTTTACCACTTCTTTCAAATTGAAAAAGATGCTTTGAAATATGCTGCATTTTACTCTTCAAGAACTAATTTTATTGGTCGTCTCTAGGATAAATACGATTTTGGTGACCACATTCAAAACATCTAAGCATCTCCACAAACTGATGAAATAGCACAAATACCTACATGAAAGAGTTACAGCCGTAAACCTATTTAAAATTTTCATTTCTAAAATTCAGATAACATGCAAAACCAAAATAATAAACAATTTGATGGAGAATAAGAGTAAATGGGGAAACATAAAAAACTGTTAGAAAAGGAGCAAAACCAGATAAAACCAAGATAAAGACAACAAAGGAAAAATGCACGAAGGAGGAAATCCTTTAGAAAAGAAGGAGAATGACAAAGAATTGCACCAGTAAGCCTTGCATTCCTAGGAGAAAGTTGATATGAGGGAAATCTACAGTCCAGAAAAACTACAAAATCACATTCAAAGAACAAATTTCAGAGCCAACTGATCATTTCAGGAGAGAACAGAACACCTTCCATCACTGCTGCTTTATATGAAACTGGGCTTAGATGAGGACAAGAAAATAGGAAATGTGGAAAAGGATTCCCTTAGGACACATCTCTGGTCCAATAAAACATCCGAAGGCTCCAGCAGTTTTCTGTGGAGAACTATTAACATTGTTTTTATACAGCTGGAGCAGATGGTATGATTCACTTATCTCAAAATACAAGAGCTCAGGGAACTTGATGATATTATCAAGCATCAAGTTATAACAAATAAAAAAGTGCCTTTCATGCAAATATTGAAACTATGAATAACGTTGTGGGGAGAGGTCTAGTATTTAACACATTTTTTAGAGAGATCCAACTTGAAAAAACATAATGCCAGTGATACTATTCAAATACAACCCTCAACCTTTCCCCTGCAAGGAAGTCCTTAAATAACTGTTGTCAGGTGAAGATACTACAAGGTAGAAAATAATCATTCTCTCCCTTCCCATTCTTTTAGGATTCCATTAGCACCTGCTGTTGGGCACTACCAGAGACTGGACACCTGGTCAGGTACATTCCTGATGTGAACCAGTGCTGTATTACTGATGGTCTTGTGATTTAGCAGTATCTTTCGATCTAAAGAGCTTCAGTGAGAAGAAAAACTGTTCAAGAGAAAAAGAATATGTAATCAAAGAATCTTCTACCTCCTCCAATCTCTAAAAAGACATTTGTTCACCATCCCAGCTTCAGTATTCATCACATATGGAAGCAGCATAGACATTTCTTAAAGTTCAAAATTACTGTCTCAGTGGTTCTTAGAAATAAGAAGCTCAGTTGCAACCATCCATTCATGTTTTCGCTCCTCTGTTCTCAGTGGGAACAAGCAAGAGTCCTGAACAAAGCCAGCAAGGTTTGTTTTTTCTAATAATGCCAATGACCAACAAAAAAAAAAACAAATCTTGCTTTTCTCCCAATACTTTAAGGTTGTTTTATTTTCCTTAATGAAAGGGACAGCTTCAAGACATGTCCTGTTCTCCCATGTCCCCTACATAGCCTTTTGCCTCCAGCAGCATGATCGCACAAAACACACACACAGAGGAACTGAAGAACAGGAGAAAGAAAGGCTCCAATGATATTGGAAACCACTGCTATCACCTGGAGATGGTGAGCATGCACAGGAATAAAGAAAAGCCATTTATTATTATAAAACAAGGCACAGCACTAGATGAACATCAGAGGTGAAAACTAGCAAAATTAAAAATGTAATCTGCAAGACAACACAAAAAATATATTTATATTTAAGTTTGATTTTTAAAAAGTTTTGAATGATACTTTAAAGAGATTAGGAATAGTGAAAAAACATTAATCAGTACTAATAGGACAGTTCTTAATGACAAAAACTTTAAAAAGTCCTCAAAGGACTCTAAACATCTGTAAATGCACAGGCATGGTAAAAAGCATAATTACTGAATATGTGACTAAACACAGGGAAAAAATTCAAACTAAGTACTATAAAAATCAGAGAGGATAGTAAAAGATAATGGCAATGGCAGGTCTATTCAACAGAAACAACATCTTAAAACACACAGATTTTAACAGCAAAGAACAATTAATCTAAGTTGCTAAAAACAAAATACTTCAGTGGGATGTCACTCAGTAACACAGAGCTGACAACTGTGCTTTAATTACATTTGAGACTGTTACCAATTAGTTAGTCTACAGCACTACAGGCTTCATGCTGCCTATGACTCAGTGCACTGACTCATTCAGAAAACTTTTCCTACAGAACTACCCAGGCACCCACAAGGATGCAAGATCAAAAGGAAAGTAGGTACATTGACCTTCTTAGCAAAAGTCTTGTTTTAAATTTAGATGACCAAAAGTGTATACTGACACAACTGCTCAAGTGGGCTTTTTGAAGGAGAGACTTTCAGGAGCACTGTTTTAACTCCATTTCAGATAAACATATCAAAAAATCAAAATACAAATAATGCTTTGTACAGTTTGAAGCTGAAGCAGCACATTTTAAATCTGCTTTTTTTACAAGCTGCTCAAGTAGCATTATTTATTATTAATAAAAATATCTACCATTGAAAAATCCTGTTTTCTGTCACATAAGAGTCCTGGCTGATTTTAACAACTGAATGCTGAAATTTTTTCTATGTCAGAAGTAAGGTCACCAGCTGATGGAAGGGGGTGGGAAAGAGTGACAAAATGTCTTCAGCCATTTCCCTGTTCTGGGAAAAAAAAATCTTTGGTTCGATTTGTGAATTGTTACAATTCTACCATTGCACTAAGCAGTAATGGTATTTTCAAGTTTTGCAATGAAAATAACAGGAAGATAATCCTGGATGAAAGATTCTTCTATTGATATTCTCATTGACCTCCAAAAACATGTGAGATTTCAAAGTAAGACTTCTGTCCCAGTTGTTCTTTCTCAATGCTCAGGCTACGATGCCAAAGCTGAAAGTGCAGGATCCTGGAAAAGGAAAGCTGTGTTTCTTGTTCTCATGTTCTCAGCTTCTGCTCTGATGGTGCCGACACAGGGCAAGCAGTCAAAGAGCTGAGTGGAAGAGAGGTGTCCAGACTCCAGACAGACAACCTGTTGAGAAGCCCTTCAGTTTGTATGTACCAGCTGATGAAAACAGCTCACTGTTTCTGAAAACAGCTGGCAGGACAGTTTTGCTGTGAGCTCATTCCACAGCTGCACAACCAGAAGAGCAAGAGGAAGCATGAATGTATATTCAGAGAGCAGCATGTCCAGCGCACTTGGCAACGTGTTAAGCCATTAACACATAAGAGTCCTATTTCAGGCCTGGAGGAAATGGCAGGAACAGGTAAGGGTCCTGAGGGTCAAAATGAGCAGGAATATTGCAATCTAGAGATATTTTTAAATTAAAGCATGTTTTCTCCACAACTGTACTAGAACCTACAAATATCAGTATTTAACATTAATTTTAAGCTAGTGAAAAAGCTGCAACCCAGAACACGCATACGTCATCTTCTCACAGCAAAGTCAAAGAGTGACGACCTACAAAAGATTGGCACTAAGACGATGGTTGCACAAGATGCTAAGTGTTAGGTGTAAGAGTAATTAGGCATTATTTTCTCATGTGTTTTCCCTCTTGTAGTTAATTTCTCGCAGCACAGGTGCTTACTGTGTACATAGGCCAACTAAACTTAGCAACACGGCCCAGTAAACTAAAAAAGAAGAAAAAGCCGTATTGTTTTCTGACATATTAGTGTGTTTAACTGATTTGCAGAAGTCAGGGAGGCACAGGAGCTTAGGGAGATGGTGATATGGGGAGAGCAGGGATGCTGGACTTATCCCCTTCAGTGGCATCATGGCTTCCTGTTCAGCTTGGCTCTTCCAGCAAATCCTAAGGAATGAATCCATCACTTCCATTTGAGTTTTCTTTCCAGAAGTGAATTAACACTGGAAACTGCAATATCCAACACCATAACTGAGAAATGCACTCAGCTGACAGATGGACACTGGAACTTTGGCCACTCAGCTCCTGTGATTCTCAGGAGGTCACTACACCAAGCAGGTAGGTCACACTGTTCCTCACTTTTCTGTCTGTAAAACTCAGAAACTCTGGATCTGCTTCCCAGACACACTGTGACCTCAACAGCTGCAAGTGGATGTCCCTCCAATGCGCTGCAAAGCTCTAAAACAAACTGGTAACCTCTTCAAAAAACTAGAAAAAGAGGCATTTCTGCTTGGGCACCCAAAGCATAATTTCAGTACTGTTTCCTCTAAATTCTGCAAAGTAGAAGCAATACTATTGTGCTACTCTATAAGAGAGCTGTAAACATAAATTCTTTGTCATGAATTCAAGAGACAAAAATCTAAATTCAAAGCAGAGCTTGAATAGTAAACAGCATTTAAGACCCACCCCTGTACAAGAACAAAACAAAATATTTAGTTCATTTCCACAGCACTGTCTGGCTATACCTACCTGAAAAGGCCAGTGGAAGGAGATTCTCAAAGGACAGAACCACCGTTTTGTCCGGGCCCCTGGACAAAGGCCAGTAGGTTTTACTCCAGACCGTTTCCCACGGACATTTTCTTCTTTTAATACTTTCCCTAGATAACAGTTTGCTTATAAATTGAATGCCAGCAGAGGTCAGCATTCAATCCTGCTGAACAATTACCCATGTACAAAATTCTTCATTAAAAAAAAGAGGTAAGTCCTCTCTCTTCGAACAAAATATACACTATGTACACTCACTTCCAAACTCCCAACAGCAATATTGCTGGTTTTAGATAATGGCATCTATCAAAACTTAAGCTATTTAATTAGATCATGTTTCTAGAACTATTCTAAACCTAGAACTAGTCTTGCTAAAGCAAAAATATTGATTAGAAGATTTAGCAATTGGAGATCTTTTTTCTCCTTGTTAGCATGCCAATCTCCAATGGGAAAAAACAAAGTTTCCTTGAAACTTTCTCCTCTTCTACTCTGCTAGAAGTCACCTTTGTTGAATGAACACAACTCATGTAAGCTGAAATATGTGCAGCTTCTCAAAGCCATTTAACAAGGACTTCAGACTAAATTTTAAAAATCAAAGTCTGCCTACCCCTGATCAAGTCCAAATCATGTGTCTACAAATTTCCATTATATTTCTCCATTCTAAGCACTGTTTCTTAGGTTGACTCAAGATGTGACTTAAAATGGGTAAGTATCCTGTATCCCCCCAATTAATCTCAAAATTGTTTACTGCACCTTCTACTATGTCCTACCTAACACACACATAGATCAACTACATAGAGTAAGGATTATATTTTAATTTTGGTATAACAACCCAAGAATTTGTCCTCGAGTCTCATTAAACATACAAAAATTAAAACAGTATACGTGTTTTATATGTCTGACAACAGGCAGGTTTTTTAAAATTATGTTAAATAAACCGGATTGTTAAAAACCATTGGCATCATGAGACATGATATCTAAGTTACTTGAGAGATCGCAACAAAGATTTGTTAGTAGAGAAAGGAACTTTTAGAGAAATGCTGGAAGAGTTCTACTATTTTTCTAAATGAACTAAGAAACTATACACACTCAAAGCCTCAGCAGAAAACATCATTAAAACATACACTTTGCAGCTACTCACATTCAAATAAGAAAAATTATCCTAGAACTAAGAAAATAAGAGGTCAACGAGACCAAGATATTCTTGCATTTTTATACTATTTTATTCAAATTTAGTAAGAAGCAGTATTTAGGCCTTAGTATGCTAATAACTTTTGCTTTCTCTTATGAGAATTCAAAATATTTTGCAAATATGTTCAGTTTCATAAAGTAAATCAGACATAGCTGTTTTTAAACTAGAGCACTTTGATTTTTAATCATCTATTCAAAATCATTGCCTCACAGAAGGGAAAATATTATTACAAATTCAGTGAATCACACACAGTCCACAGACACCTAGATATGATATACTCCCACCCTGAAAAGTTGCAATTTTAATTTGCATTCTGTTACTTCTATAAGAACACTCAAAATGAAAGATGACTTACTATACAACTGTATGTTCTGATATCATCTCAACATCAATCAGTAACAAAATACTGCCACGTTGTAACATAAAATTACTTAACAATAAAAAGGAATAAAAAAGGAACTTCTGGAAAATAAAAACAGCTATGGCAAAAAGTGGTTAAGGTTACTCTGTAGAGCAAAACCTCATTACAGGTTTCCCAGCAGTAAACTTGAAAATGTTTTAAACTTATGCAAGGTAAACAAGCTTTATACAAATCTATAGACCCAGTACCAGTAAGATGCTACTGATGAGACCATTGTGAAAATAATGAGCAGCTACTGATCTATACAGGCGTAATTCCCACCCAAAGTTTGCTCAAATATACATAAGCTGAACTTGTCAGTGAAAATATTATAAAGGGATTAAAAGGTATTCCGCAAGTTGACATGACCTGCCAGAATATAAAGCTGACGAAGAAAGTGAAAATTTACGGTCGTATATTTTTGCTAACGGTAATATATTACACCATAAAACCTGGGGTTTTTTCTAGCACCTACTAAAAAGTAAAGAAAAAATCTAATTAAGTACATGGCAAAGAAGAATTTTGGTCGTAAGCAAAAGATACCAATTGTCAGTTCTGTACAGTACATGTCTTTCATCTACATAAAAAGTTATCACTTTTAATTTTAAAAATAAGGACTGATAAGTAAAACATAGCTGGACTAATTTTTTCCAAAAGTACTTTTGACAGAATATGGAATGATAAAAAAGCTGTTTACACACCAAGTCTAACAATCTACATCACAAAGAGAATATAAATTAATAGTTGGCATTTTGTAGGAAAACAACCTTCTCAGATCATGTATTAAGTACAATTTGAAATGATTTTCCGGTATTGGTCTATTCAACAACTTGACATAATGCAACCATTATTTCCCATTTTTCACATTCATCGCATTGGTACACTAACAGAGGATGCTACTAAATTATACTAGTATGCAGTTGAAATATCTGTAAAATCACTAATTTTGCATATCCAAGAATTTCAGTAACTTGCACTATCAACCATCTCTTCATCATTTCACACAGAGGAGAAAAAAGATTGCTATGAACATATTTTGAAGCACACATCAATCATAATCACTTAATGCATCAAAATAATTTCCAATGTATTTTCTTCACAAGGGTTCAGTTTTATAATTACAGCTAAATGTGAAACAACAACATATCAACAAAAATGAACAGGTTTTGTATGAAAGCACATAAAAAGGCATTTTACCTCTGCTTTGCTTTGTTTTGCACTCTTCACTTATTTTCTAAAGCCTCATACCTTAATTTGTGGTCTTGATTCCACAGAACATACTGGAATACATCACCTGAAGACATCTACAATTTATCTTAAAGCACATGACATCTTTCTCGGTCATCAATTGCAGGTTCATCACAGAAGCCTGGCAAAAGTCCAGTCACTGGCAAGCCACTCTAATCCTCACGCATCCAGAAGCGAAGGCAGCCGTGTCCTAGACTCTCTCACGTGTGCCAAGTGGCATTCTCTGCCTAGCATGAAACCTGCAGCCAAACACTGCACTTCACGTAGCTGAGTGAAACATCCAGAAAGATTACTGGGAGCAAGTGTTTTCAGTGCAAGGAAACACGGATAAGCTCCTTGCCCCTTCGCTCTTGCGTAAGAGGTAAGAGAAGCAAACAGAAGCCACCACCACCTGCCTTTGACACCTGCCTTTAGACAGCACTGGCAGACCTTGCTTCAGTATGCATTATTTACTTCACTCATTTTCCTAAGAGTAATGTTGTCTGGAATTAGATTTAATGACATTATGACTCAAGCACACCATTATTAACATTTCCATAGGAAATTAAAATTTCAGTGTCTGAATGACTTCAGCTAATCATCAGACTCAACAAGAAAAAGCTGACTTCCTCTGCTACCTCAGAAGAAACTTCTTTCCTCAATTATAACTGAGGAGATATTTAAGATGCAATGAAAATTTTACAAAGACTCAAGTAAAAATCTAATTATTTATTGTTAGCCAACTCCAAAAAAGCCATGAACATGTTTTTGATAAGCCTTGGCTGCCAGGTTCTTACAGCAATCTGACATTAAATAATACTATTTTGATACAGAGTGAGCCTGAAACAATATTCATTCATTTCAGTGTTTAAAACACAATTATTAGAAAAGTATTTTCCCAAGATGCTGAGCATCGGCAAACATCACTGGAATGAAGATAACACGCTCAGAAAGTCTGGGGAAAAGAAAAAATATTTTTAAAAAAAATCAGACCATACAGTTGCATGTCCTCAGATACCTGTTTAAACATCAAATTTAGTAGCTTAACCTCTTAATCATCTCTTTATCCAGAACAATTCTGTGCAAAACTACTCCCAACAGTATAAAACACAAAATAAGAAAACAAAACCTGCAGATATCTCCCATACTGCAACTGTGATCTTCAATTGCTAGTAATATTTTGTGTGATAGAAAAAGTCTGCATTTCTGTTTGCAAACTCAAATTCAAATATTTAATAAGAAAGCTTAGCCAAAAGGCTGACTAAAGACACACAGTACTAGATGAGGAGGAAATGAGTAGCAACATATATTAATTATCACCCTTTCTGAGAACACAGGCTCACTCAAGTTAAAATTTAAAGGGCTTAGATTACTTTCTGGTGAATTTTATTAGTTTTCCCCAAGAGGTGCAAAGACTAATGCAGTCACAACAGAAAAGGAGAGCATATACAGCGTCATTACAAGCTGAGTCACCCCAAAGCACTGAATCTTGCTTTATTATAACACAGCATCTTAAATAGTCTCCTGAAGTGCCATCATTTGTTATGTGATAGAACAGTAACAGCAAGCTAACCCAGTGTCACCATAAAACGAAATCTGCACATCTGCAGAGTCGTTTTCAGCAGGCAGACCCTGTTCTCTTGCTGGTCTCTTTGGATATAGCAGCTGCAGGCTTTCCCTCCTCTACTGCAATAGAGAAAGATGCAGAACAAAGTTGGTGAGAGATCTTCTACTTGTGGCTGCTGGTAACATTTAGCTATGCCTTCAGAGAGCCATGATGCAGGTGGGAAGAGGAGGTGGTCAGGCAGATGTGCAAGAACTACAACCTGAAGATTCTTTCCTGTGCGGCTGTAGCCATCAACTTGTTCTTCCTCTCATCCAAGTATTCTAGTTATTTTCTCTATAAAGACTTAATTCTTGAAGGATTAAAAAAGTAAAATCTGAAGGGACTTCTTCACCATGCCTCATTCATATCCTGCCATCATTCAGATCCAAATCCACGTATATTTTTCATTTCCCAGTACCACAATCTAATCACTCAGCAGTATCAGCTTCAAAATAGACAACATTTATGCAGTGCTCTCAAACTGCATGTGTTTTAAGTCATCTCTCAATAAGGAATTTAAAATCCCTTCTTTTTGGAGCATCGACTACAGAAAACGGCAAAATAAAAAGTCAATTGAAGAGTGTGGCTTTCTCCTCAACTTTACCTCCTCAACTGGCAAGCTGTTCATGAATATCACCTCCTGTCCTGTTTTCTTCCCGGTTCCCTTCCTTCCTCTCTCACCTTGTGATGGAACTCACACAGATGCAGATACTGTAAAACATGTGTGACATTTTGTTGGCATTACACTGTTTAATAATACTCCTACCTTACTACATTTTACTTCGACTGCATGTCACAGCAGAGAGTAATTGGATGTAAGTTAAGGAATGTAAGCAAATGGCGTCTGCTTTTCCAAATCTGCATGTATATACCACCATCGTAAAACCAGACAATATTATTATTTAAAATAATAATAAGTACTTGAAGTACTGTCTTCTGCATATCTTACTCGAAACTGTTTTGAAAATGTTTTCCATTTTCATGCACTAACTTCAAATACTAACTTCACTAAAAACATCCCTCTTAAAGTGTGATTTTAGCCAAGTATTTTAAACAGCACTATCTGATCGACTCCATTTAACTAGTTTCCTATTAGATACATCCAAAAATAAATATACTTTGCATATACACACATTTGATGCACATTTTATTACACACTTCCATACACAGCTGTGATCTGAAGCCTGGCTAGCCTCTTCTGTAAATTTAAAATATGTGCAGCCAGGACATAAGGCAAGATAAGAGTGACAGAAAGAATACACAGGAACTACATGACCAACTGAAACAATTGTCAATACGCTCCAGTAACACTCAAGTACTATGGACAAAAAGTGTGTTCTGTAATTCCCAGAGTATTTTCAGATTTACTCTGTATTAATTTATTGACTCTCACAAGTTTCTGTATCTTCCTTTCTTTTTTACAGCATCACTATATAGATCATTGTGCTGCTGACAGAGGAAAAATTAGCCACGAAATTTGCATATGGAAAGATATTTTCAGCATGCTTCCCATAAAAAAAAAATAGTTGTTTCTACAATAAAGAACATTATGCAAATCAACTGCTTTATCTCACCTTATTCATTTTACAAGTCCAGTAAAAAACAGGCTGAAACAATAAAAACTTTTACTATGTCCATGTATGTGTTGTGCTTTTCCAAAAGAAGTATTTCATCATTTATCTCATGATGCAATTAATATTCCCTTCCAAACTTGGTATTTTGCTGCATTTTACAAAAACACTCATACAACCTGAGAACTCAGAATTAATTTTTCCAGATCCCTTTTCAATTCCCATTTATTTTTGACACCCTGCAGAAAACCTCAGTTTTGAGAACCTCTAGTGTAAACAGGTCATTCCAGTTATAAATTATTTGCAGATGGCTTTGGAGGTACTACGATAAGAACCCTGGTCACCAGCACAGACACGTAACTATTTATATACCACAATACTTGGAAACCTTTGTCACAAAGCAGAAGTCCCCTCTGCAGGGTGCTGTACAGAGAAAGGTTATTTTTGCCTTAAAGCACTCAGTACAAGGCAGAAAGAGAATACTGATGTATGGACAAGAACACACAGAAACTAAGACAACGATTTCAGAACTGACTCTGCTTTCTCACACCAGCAGTCTACCTCAGCTTCCTTGAAGTGTCATCTATTACTTCACTAACTCGCTTTGCAGAAAGAGAAGGAAACAACCATGCTCCAGATCAGCATCCAACAGCAGCACCAGAACCTCCAGGAGGTGCAAAGCTACTGTCTTCAAACTTGAACTCCAGAGCTTAAGCAGCACTTCACTCACAACAGAACAATGTCTGACTGTCAGCAATGCCTTGTACTTCCTTCCTGTTATTTTGGAAGGCCATGCTCACACTCCTTCTGAAAAAGAATCATTTGATGTTTGGATGCGTGAAAATAGTAACTATCCTGAAAACAAAGCATTATGCACCTGAAAGAGCAAGAGGAAAGCTCACGGCAAAGCTGCATGTTTTCAGGAAATACTTGTCTCTTTCTAGAAACTCGGTATAACACATTATTTCCAAGAGGATACCTCTTTCAATGAATGCCAGGTAGCAAAAATAATCTGAATAACTTTATGGAGAACCAAAAGGTAAACAAACACAGTAAGTCCTGGCTAACTCAAGAAGATGTCAGACAAGATCTCTTTGGGGAATATTAACTGACTTTTTTTTTTGACAAAAATTAACATAATGAGGTAAAAAATCATCTACTATTAACTGCTTCTGATGAACCACTTAAACACTGGAGAATATGAAAAGGTCTCATACATTGTTTCTCACCTCAAGTTTGACCATTCACCATTTAAGTTACAGATACTTTAAAAAAAAAAAAACCTTCTAGAACTATCATAAACCAAATAATACTAGCAGAGCTTACAGTATCTCCATTTTGCTCTCTTCTAGATCATACTCAAACATAGATAAAATCAATTGTATAAAACCACAGATGTCATCAGATTACAGGCTTCCCCACATAATCTGAGTAGGGCATAATATTTGCTTTTCTTCTAGTTGGAGTTTAAATATTGTATACAGAAGTATTTGTTGGTGTTGGAGCACTGTCATTTCCTAGAGCTTTGCAACTCAAAAACCTTTAAGATTCTCCTAAGAACAGTTAAAATTTCAGAGTTTCATCCTCTGGCATTCATACTAGAACTCACTGCTATTGTAACGTAAAATTCTTTTACTTAACATTATAGCCACAGTATGTGGAAAAGATCCAGATCTCTAGTTAAAAGACAAGTGACTATTGCAAACGAAAAAAGCAGGAAAAAGTAGGCTGAAAACTGGGGAAACGTGCTTCTGGATGTCCAAACACATTGATTCAAAATATGTTTGGTTCTTTAAGAGAACAGAGAACTGTCCAGGCGACTGCAAAAACATTGGTCAGGTATTTGCAAACAACACTCGTGGACTGAGAAGATTAAAATGTAGTATAATCAATACAGTAAACTTAAAGAGGAAATTACTTACGTGTGGACTTACTGCAACAGACTTCTCATTGAGAAGTGAGGTAGATCGGTAAAAAATAATTTGTAGTCTTTGATTCAAAGACAGGACTACTACAGGGACTTTGCGAAACAAGGCAATAAAAAAAGATTCAAAGACAAATGGAAGTATTATTGCTCAAAACCCTGACAAACAGATTCCCCCAAGGAGCCAGTCAACAAGAATATTTAGTAGGAGGGCACTAACATCTTTATCTCAGTGGTGACTCACTCTTAAGTAACATTTATTTTCCTAAGAACCTCTATAAGTAAAATGAAAATCCCATTCAGTGACCATAACTATAGGGAGAACATCATCCTTCTAATTAGATTTTCTTTATATTGGCAACTCCTTGTATTAGGACACAAGAAGAAATAGAGGCCCAAATCAGCTATTTTATAACAAAGAATATAACTATTAAAGCTGAGTAAAGGAAATCTTTATGCGCGTAGGAGACAATAAAGCAGAAACACTAAATACAAGATCAGAGCACCACCTTTCCTGCCCACAAAATAAAGTGTTTATAGACTTCCCTGTCATGACTATAATCTTAAAAACGTAAATATTTCTGACACTCCCAGTTGATATCCATCTTCATACAAACTGATTACCACCACTCTTAGTGAGAAACTGTCTCAACCTGTGCTCAAAATTTCACTTACACTAGCAAAATTCAGTTGACATATTGCATCCTTTTGCACACTACTTATCTTTTTAAGGCTTCAGAAAGTTCTGTGAATACATACAGAAAAAGAAAAATGGAAGTGCTGAACACTTTCCAGTTTCAGTCATGCTGAACAGGTTAGCAGTATTATAAATGCTTCTGTTTGAGGTAAACACACTTGAGCTCTCTTAGAGCAGTCATTAGTGGTTCACTCCAGCTTAGGAATCTGCAAAACCATGTACACACAGACCTGAAAAAATCCCACCCCAATAATAAGCTATTTCACAGCCATAAATATTTAAATTACAAAAAAATCTTCAGGGGCACTAATAGTTGCTCTCCACAGTTTATAACCTTCAATAGTTTCTTTTATAAGGTCTGTTGCCAAGTAAGATTTTTCTACATCAACAGAGTTTAATGAACAGTCACTTCATCAGGCTCTTCTTATCTCAGTACAAACTTACACAACTGGAAAAAATATTTCACATAGTGTATCACAGTTCATATGTTTATTTAATGCGTGAAAATGTCATCATAGTTCTGACATCAGAACGAAATCTGAACTCAAAGTTCCTTATGTATTTCTCTAATTTAGGTATCCTTCAGCTGTAGGACACATGCAAGAGCAATGTGTATGCTAATGTGTATCAACACTATTTGCATTTTCAATGCTTTTTCAAAGACTTAAAATGATACACAAGGCAACACAACAAGATTTGACCGCAAATTTTTTGATCACTGAATCCACCTCAAACTCGCTATATCACTTTGCCATTGTTGGATGACGCTTTTTTCAAATAAAAATAAAAACATACACACACGTTGATCTTCCCACTTCTTTATCTATTGTTTCAGTCTCTGTAGTAAAACTACACATTGGTAAGCCTAAATTAGTAAGATTCTATGAAGCTAACATAAGCACTAAAATCACAGATGAAAGTATCTGAAGCGTGAACATTATTTAAGAATTTACATTATATAAAAAATCCTTTCAAATTAATACTAAGACCACCCAGACAAAAAACACTTCACTGGGTATAATTTTTTTTCAAGGACGTGTGTAACCATATACTTGGACTATACACGCAATGTAGATGTATCAATACAACAGTGTAGAGACCTGAACAACCCCAAAAGCAAAAGCAAACTAAGAAGGCTTGTACTAGTTCCACACTAATGAGGCTAAACCATTTCAGGTACCAGAGTCATTTTATGCCTACAGTACCTCTGCAGCACACCTCATGCAAGGAAAGCATATCTCAAGGAAACACCTCCAACCATGAAAATAACTGTCTCAGAACAAGGGATGATGATGACAGTTTTTAAAACCTACATACTTACTACCTTTTATACAAGAGGAAGAAGGCTGTTCAAAAACTGATGACACAAACATACGTGAGGCCTCCCCACTAGAACGGGTAAGTAACATAACCTTAAGAATACACAAGTGCAATTCAAAAAGACAAGCACAAAAGCAACAGAATAGTCAAATATGCCAGTTTTAACAAATACGACCTACCTGGGTGTTCAGGCACACAGATACAAGAATTTTATTAGTTTGAATACAGAGTCTTAATTTGAACTTCAAAACAATTTAGAACCTTTAAAAGGTACAATTGATTGTTGAAGAGTATGCCTTTATTCCTCTAAACAAAAGTTATCCCTACATTCCACAAATTTTTCTGCTGGACTGTTTATGGATCACAAATGTTAATTAATCTTTTAACTCACCTGACCTGGCTGAGGAGATAAACAATTAACAACCTCCTCCAGCATCACTGGTATGTGCAATCTTCCAAAATTACTGTTTCCTGTACTTTGAGGCAACTCTTCAGTTCCACATTTCTGGACAGTTTGTTCCTTTGACTCAGAGTCAGAAAGCCTTTTTGATGAAGAATGGATTCTTCTGGCCGAACTAGGCACATTTACTGAATTCAGTTTCAAGCTGCGCAGAAACAAACATTTGCAAACTTGGCACAGATATTGAGATGACATTTTGAAATTGATCAACCTAGAAGAGCAGCAGATGTCAGGAATTACTTTCAAACAAGCATTGGAAATAATGTACTTGTTTAAATAACAAAGCAGAAATGCTACAGGTAAAGCAATACTCATTCCAAGTTGGACAGCTTTATAGGTATGTCATGTCAGCAAAACGTTTTCAGAACTTTCAAGATTATCTACAAATCAATCATGTTCAAGCAGTAAGCAGATTGTTTTCACTATCAGATTTTAATACACGCTTTTCCTGAATTTACCTCGCCAGAGGCTACCAACATTTTACCTGCATAAGAATATGCTGAGAAAGCTACTCTCCTGATAATTTAAACTTCAGCTGGGCAGTAATTCCCCCTACCTTAAATTTGAAAGTGCGTATCACTCTCAACTTTGAACAGACACACAGATGCGAGGTTTTGCAACAAACCACAGCGTGTCTACAAAAAACATATATATTACTGTGGTATACTGTGCTGGTTTTGGCTTCGGTGGAGTTAATTTTCTTCACAGTGGCTAATATGGGGCTGCGTTTTGGACTTCTGCTGAACACTGCAGGGAGGAGACAGCTGGGGCAGGTGACCCAAACAGATTGAAGGGATATTCCAGACCAAATGACATCATGCTCCATATAGAAAGTGGGGGGAAAAGGGTATTTGGAGTGATGGGTTTGTCTTCCCAAGTAACCATGACCTGTGATGGGGCCCTGCTCTCGTCCAGATGGCTGAACACCTGCCTGACCATGGGAAGTAGTGAACTAATTCCTTGTTTTGCTTTGCTTGTCTGCAGAGCTTTTGATTTCCCTACTAAACTCTCTTTATCTCAGCCCCCGAGTTTTCTACCTTTTTACTTCTTCCCTTCTCTCCCCAACCCCATCGGTGAGGGAGTGAGGAGAGGCTGCCTGGGGTCACACCACTAACGGTGTGTCCCATCGCCCTGCTCACGCTGACCTACACTGCTACGAGCCCAAGACGTGTGGCTACCACGAGGGACACACTTCTCATTCCTCATTCCACACAACTGGACATATTTTTTCTTAGAAGCGAGCAAAAAGCGTATTTTATAACAGCACACCTCTGAAGGGGCACTCGGGCACAATTGCAGGCTGCCGCCTCCAGATCGGGACTCGTACTAAAGCAGAAGGTAAAGGCTGCGATGTCAAGAACTCCAACCCTCAACGCTTTTTATCAGAGGCGACCGGAGAAGCACCGACCGGAGAACTTTTTTGGGGAGAAGCATCGGCCGCCCGCACGCCGGCCCGCGCCAGGCCCAACGGCGGGGCGCGGGGGGAAGAGGCTGGGAGCTGTCTCCGTCCGAGCCGGGCAGGCGGGAGACGCGGAGCGAGAGGCTGCCCGCTCGCCCGTCAGCCCCGGGTGTGCCCCGGATGTGCCCCGGCTGTGCCCTGTCCGTCAGCCCCGGGTGTCTCTCCGTCCCCGCGGGCTGTGCCGCCGCGTGCCCCCGCAGCCCCCGCGCGCAGCGCCCCGGCGCGCCCCGCCGCACGCACTTACCGCTGGAGCCGGCGCTCTGGTGACGTCACGGGGGCCAGCCAATGAGGCAGCGAGGAGGGCGGCCTGCTTGTGTTTGAATTCGGCGGCCGGTGGATGGCGGTTGGCGCGGCCGCGGCCCGCGGGTGAGTCCGGGCACGGGACCGGGCACGGGACCGGGCATGGGCGCGGCCCGCAGGGGGAACGCCGCGGCAGGCACCTCTGCGGCAGGCACGGGGGGGAATTCTCCGGCCATAGCGCCGAGCCTGGAGGCGTGCCCCGAGGAAGAGCTGTCTGCGGTGCGGTAAGGAGGGGGCCGAGAGAGCCGGGCGGCTCCGGGCTCACCTGGCCCGGCTGTTCCCTTTCTCCGTGTCTCCGTTACGCCGCGGCCGAGGGGCGGCTGGGCTGAGAGAGGGAGAGCTGGCCCTGAAGCGGCAAAAACGTCGCTGAGAGCCTTTACCGTGTAGGTTGCTGTCCCCTTTTAAGGGTGAACGAAAAGCCCTCTCTTAACAACAAAAATGGGCGGCTATTTAAAGGAAATTCCGTTTTGGTATCGGTCACTGTATCGCATGCATGGCACGTTAACGTAAATCCCGCTTTAACTTTCTTTAAATCTACGTGCGACCTGACTATATCAATAATTCAGGGAGAGCAACGTAGGCAGCTCCTCTTTCTGCTGAAGAACAAAAAAACTACTCGCTTTAGTCTACAGAACTGTGGTAGCTCATCTGAAAGCTTGATCTGTTGTAAAGGAAAGCCTGTAGGTCATTTAGTGGTTTAAATTCTAAAATAAACTTAAGAATTTACTGGGGAAGTGCTAGTTGGCTTTCTGAAAGCTGTGCTGAATTAAGTCGTCTTTTAAGGCCAGTTCTAGTGTTTCCCAAAGTCTCACTGCCCTTGGAGCAGTCCATTGACAAGTGATGGTGGATCCAGCATGGGTGCTTGATTAGATATGTGAACTGCTCGAAAGAGCGAAAGGCATTATACTGCAAATAAAACCTATCTTATCAATTGCAGAAAAGATTCAGCTGTTTGATCTGGAAGAGTCTTGGAAGTGAAGCTGGGGGACAGAAGGGATGACTCCTGCTAAGGAAGAAGATGTCTGTAGTCATGTGAAAGTGGTAGTCCGTGTCCGTCCAGAGACCCAAAAGGAGAAGCATGGCAGCTTTAGCAGGGTTGTCCGTGTTATTGACCAGCACGTATTGGTTTTTGATCCAAAGGAGGAAGAAGTTAGCTTCTTTAACAGGAAGAGACTGGCCCATAGGGATATTAACAAAAGACAAAGGAAAGATCTTAAATTTATGTTTGATGCCATTTTTGATGACAGTTCATCCCAGCTGGAAGTTTTTGAGCACACTACCAAAAGTCTAATTGATGGCTTCCTAAATGGGTATAACTGTACAGGTAACTTTGCTATTTATCTTCTTTAATTTAAAAACTTCGATAAATTTCTCAAAATTTCTGCCATTGTGTCCGCTGGCTGCAGAGGCATTAAAAAAGCCTGAGATAGAAATAAAGCATTGCGTTTTAATTCACAGATATGAAAGGCTGACTTTTTTTTATCGTATGGAAGTTAGGATAGCTGTACTCTATTTTAAAAAGAAGTTTGTGTTAAGGTTAAATAGGCTTGGGAATTTTATCTGAAATATATGTGCTAACGGGAATCCTCTAGAATTATTCAAGCAGAAGCAATTGTGTCACTGAGTGTGTGGTAACCCGCTTTATGAACTCTTTAAGATCTTTGGTTTTTATAATTGGCTACTGGAATGTGGTGAGGAAATGAAATGCCTATCAGCAGTAAGTTGATGGCTTACTCAGGGCTAGGGTTAGGAGAGTAAGTAAATAATATTTTCATGTAATGTATCAGTGAATGAATTTTGAACTGAAAATTCAAAAATGTTATTTTGAAACGTTTCTCTCTAATTGTAGATGTGAAAGCTAAAGAGAAGTAAGTAATTAAGAAACTTGATCAGTTTAGGAAACAGTTGTGCAGAATGACAGAGGTCTGTGAATGTTCATTTGACTTTTGTGTTCCTGATTAGCTTACAAATAAATTATGTATTTTTGCTTTGTTGCTTTTTTGGGGAAAATTCAGTGCTTGCATATGGTGCAACAGGAGCTGGAAAGACTCATACAATGTTAGGTTCTCCTGAAGATCCTGGAGTCATGTATTTAACTATGATGACACTTTATAAACGTATGGATCAAATAAAAGAAGATAAAACATGTGATGTTGCTGTCTCTTATTTAGAGGTGAGTTCTTGCATTTGGTATGTTGCTTTTAGTAAGTCATATTTTATAAATAAAGACAAGCTGCTTTTGCTTTCCTCTGGTCCTTTCTGGGGCTCGATAAAATGTGTCTTTATAGGAGTGGAACTGTATTGTGCTCTGCAAGCTTGGTGTTCCTAGGCACCTGTTCTGTTTTACAGAAGGCTGCCCAAAAATGACAACTGCTTCTGATGTATTCATTGAATGTTCATTATTTGTGTCTTGCTGATCAATGACATCCCTCTGAACATCTGTTGATGTGTACAAGAAAATATCGTTTCAGGGTAATATTTTAGGACTTCACAGTAACATCCGATAAGCACTGTGAAAAAGCACAATAAAATGATGTTCTATTTTTACAAGTAAAATGTTTTGGTACCGCTGTTGAGTGGTGCTAGTAAAATGGTTATCTTTTTAGCTCCCTCAAAATCTTAATGGTATTTGGAAGGGGCAGAAGGAGATGGGGAAAGTTTGCATTGCCATATGCTTCCACAGGCCAAGAAATAAGACATTTAACAATTTTAACAGAAGTAGCTTTGAACTAAGAAATATCGGTGAAGTATGGGTTGCGATGTACAATGGAGGTAAAAGAAATGCTTTGGATTCATGCTTGTTGCAAAACTGGTTTTTGTAAAAAAAGGGTAATTCTTTTCAATAAAGAATGAAGATTATTTACTAGAAAGAATTACTCACTTATAAAATCCAAAAAGGAAATTGTGTGAATTAAATATTTTAAGCTCGGTATAGGAAAAATGTAAAAAAATTATAGCATGAATTTACTATTTTGTCTTAAAGGACTATTAAAAAAGACCGGTGATTTCTGTTTATTTAAGTTTAATTCTGTCAACTATAGGAGGGTATTTTAATAAAATATTTTAAATTCCCTTTCAAAGGTTTACAATGAACAGATACGCGATCTGCTGGTCAACTCTGGACCTCTGGCTGTGCGTGAAGATGGCCAGCAAGGGGTGGTAGTTCAAGGTCTGACATTGCATCAGGTATGTAAATATCTACAGAAACTTAAAATGTGCTTGAGATAATTGAGAAACATTCCGATTGTTCTGAGAGTTGAATGGAGTTTGGTAATTTCCTAGTGGGCTTTTTTCTGGCCATAAGCACCAGTAACTTGCAAATCTAATAACTTAAAAACACATTGTGGAAAAAAACTGCTAATCTTATTGAATGCAAATACAGAAGCATTCAGTCCTCATTATCAAGACGGTACCATTGGCTTGATGCTCATCCAGCAGATTTTGGAAGATTTCTTTTTTGGCTAAAACATCTTGGCATTGCCTTCGTTGCCATCTTGGAGTGCTGTACACCGCTGTGAAGTCTAAAGGTTGTTTTTGTTTGTAAATTACCATGTTTGATAAGTTCCATGTTAAATTACTTTTCCAGGCCAGCACAGCGATTCTTTGGTAAGGTCAGTGATGGAACTTGGATTTCCTGTCTGAATATCAATGCCTGTGGACCTATTTTCTTGTCACTTTCTAGTGTACGTTACATGCTGTGACAGGAAACAATGTTCTAAGTTTGGCTAGCTCTGTGAACATCCTTCTACCCAAACCTTGAGTCTTGCAAGGAAAAAACTTTTCTTGTACTAATGCCTTAAATAGTGATATGCTAGTTTAAGTCCAGACATTCTTAAAAGAAGCTGATTCTAACTATGGAGAATCTTTCAGATTTGTTTAAATTCTTTACTAAAAATATTTTCTGATTTAAGTTGCTGCATTTAAGGGCTTGCTTTTCATACATTACTGCTTTTTAGCTGAGAATATTTTTTTGAAGTGCCTCAATTTCAAAACAGGAAATTTCTCTTACTTCTAGGTAGCTAAAATTTTAAGTTCATTTATTTTTTGAAGGCGAATGTTAATGTAAATGTATTTTAGAATCAGTGTATTCCTACAGTTGATGGAAAAGAAAAGAAAACTGTATTTGTCTTGTGCTCTACTCTTAAAGCCTAAATCAGCAGAGGAAATCCTTCAGATGTTGGATTATGGAAATAAAAATAGAACTCAGCATCCCACAGATGTGAATGCCTCCTCTTCCCGGTCCCATGCTGTCTTTCAGGTGAGACGATGTAGCCAATAAACAGTGGTCATTAGTGTGAGTTGCAGTGTTTGTTTAAAGTTGGACACAATGGAAGCTTTCACTTTTAAACTGTGTTGAACCTCAGTTTGGGGAGGAGGGGATTGAAGTTTTCCAGTTTACTCTTCTTGTTGACTCCTTATTCCTTGGAAGTATGTAACATTTCTTAGTGTTTATGTTTGAAAAAATTAATGAAAAGATCTCTAATTCCAATAGTTTGAACTTATTATATATAAAATATGTATTTATACCTTCTTAACCAGTATTCCTTAGAAGAAATAACTTTTATGTAAAATGATAATTTTGAGCTTTAATATAGTTCCATATTGTAATGTTATAAACTGAAAGTTATTGGTGTTTTTTTAAATGCTTTCTGGTTTCATGATGTTGCTTAGCATTTCTCTGGGAAAAATAATTTACAGAATGCAGTCATATGTCTGACTATAAACTAAGAATCTCAAGTAATACTTTCTTATTTTACTTTTTGGATAATGTTAATTTTTACAATAAAGTGATTTCCTAATATCCTGGTATGGATCAAGTTTTAGAAAATTAGGTTATGATACTTAGTTTTCAGAAATGACTTTTGAATGAGTTGTACAAATATGCTGCAACTTAAAACTTCTCCAAAGATTTTCAGTGTTGGCTACACTGCCTTATTCTTCTGACTTCTCTTTTTAAATACAACCTGTGTTATTTAAAAACTAGTCCTGTTATCAACAATGTCATTTTTTTCTTTTTTTCCTGTTTGCTGTTACATACTGCAAAGCAGTATCTTGAATTATGTATTTGATCCACCCTGGGGTGAAAAATATTAAAATAAATTTGATTTTGGTCCTTGCATTACAGCATTTAACTGTTGGGAAGTTCTTATCAGTATCTACAAACTTAGACAATGCGAAATAACTGGAGCAAAGTTAAATAAAAAGCCAACTTCTAAATATGTAACAGAACAAAAGTCATTGCCACTGTAAAAGGTTCTGTTTTCCTATATACCTTAAGCTTATGTTTGAAATTGCGCTTCCTGTTTTTAATTTCCGCTGAGGTTTGTGCATTGTTTCCCCTTGTGCGTTGTACATGGTCGCACAAAGACCTCTTTTGAAGTTGTTTGGGTTGAGAGCTGCGCTGTCGTGTGTGTGCTGCCTTTAGAAAGGCTTAAGGTACAGTGCTGCAGACAGATCAGAGTGAACCTCTGACTTCTGTTTGTTTCCTTGCTGACCTGGGATGTCTTATCTCCCTCACCTTTACTTAGGAAAAAGCTCTGGATTTTATTATCTGGCAGGCTTTTTCTCAGTACATTTCTAAAAGTAGGAAGCAATTAAATAAATCACTTCAATTTCTCATATATTTCCACAAATCTGTGACAGTCTGCATAACAGAATTGTGTCTTTGTTTCCAGAGATGTAAGTGATGAGAAATCCCCAGTACTGTCGTGATTGCTCTTTATTTTTAATGTTTCTATTATTTTAAGAGTTGCTTTTTTGTAGAGATGTTATATTTGGCTTTTCTTGTTAACTTTATGGGAGCAGAATATTTTCTGAAACTGACTCAGAAATTGGTAAGTCTTGGCCCAGGACATTCTGAGCTGATTTTAGAGATGCAAGTTTTGCCTTGCTGTACCATATGTCTTAGGTTTGAAATATCTATCTGGGTCAGGCAATTACTGCATCTGAGAGGAAAATCTGAATTGCCACACTGTTCTATTGAGAGTGTTCTGCTTTGGGGCATTTCCCGTATCTTTTGAATTTTTACAAAAGCTTGAGTTGTACAGCATAGTTTGGCTGTCACTCCACCTTTCCCTACTTCATTAATGATAGTTACTGTGTTGTTCTGGTAGCATGCTCCCAGCCTGAGGTTCTTTTTTTTTTCCTTTTTTTCAGTCTATTATACTGGAAATAGTACAACTGAACTTAGTTGTACTGTTTGATATAGAAGCATATCTATTTCAAATAGATTTACACTTCATGGCAAGTCATAAGAATTTTATTTTATTAATTCACAGTACTTGTCAATCTGTTTTCTATTACAAGGTACTGTGAAGAATTCATTTCTCATGCACAAAGCTTAAAGCTACAGAAGTAGTGAGGTACTGTCTTTACCTTATATTCATGGCAGCTCTTTACTAATTTGCTGTCCAGAAGGGCATTCATCAATGTGTCAGTAACCATTAGCCATATTAACAAATGGCAAGGCACTCAACACAGAGGAAGGGGAAATATATACTGAAAAATATAAAGCCATCTAAGGATAACTTTGGTTCGTCTTACTGACTGCATAGTCGTGCTTTGCCTACTTCCTTGTAAACCTGAAGAAAGAATATCTTCACCAGCAGAAGGAAGCAGAAGTGTTTATTTCTTTGTGCATCTTTGTACCATGAAAATTTCAGGAAAGATGGGATGAAGGGGAACAAGTGGCCTCAGGAGGCATCACATTTGAAAAGATCCCCGAGTGTATTTTCACAGCAGTAAATGAGTATTGTTTCCTATTAATGGAAGATACAATTAAGTCTAAATCACTGAAAGGCCAGCCTTTTCCTGATTTATCCCTATACATCTCTTTATGGTATACTCCTAAATGTGCATTTGAAAAAGGAGCACCTCTTTCAATTTAAAGTTCAGGAGTGTGATACGCATTTTTAGTGCAGAAGAATCAAGAGCTGTGAAATTCATTTTCCATGTAAAAAACTCACTTATCTTTGCCACTTTGTGAGCCTGGGGCAGTTGGTCACTTCATCCTCTGCAGCAGGACAGGGGAGAGAATCAGAAGCAAGGGAAGGAGGTACCTTGTGGTTTGCTTAAGTGAAGGGAAAGTGATGGAGGGGGCAATCACTTGTCACCATCAGACCAATGCCCAGCCATTCCTCAAGCAATGGGTACTCAGAGCAACGTTCAGTCTGTTGGGGTCAGCTGTTTTCTTGCAGCCTCTTGCCCACTGCCTTTACACCATACAACTGCTGTTCAGCAAAAGCTAATGGCCGGTGTGTGTTATCAGCACTGTCTGGGTCACAAGTCTGGAAGCAACATATGGGCTGCTGTGCAGAAAATTAACTCCACCTCCGTCAAACTCAGTGCAGCTATGCTCTGCTTCTTCCCTTACTAATACATGAAACAAGGGACTTTAAAAGGTGTCGGAAATGGATTCACTGCTTTCCATTAGGTCAAACTGCCTGTTGATGTTGGATATGTACTAAAAGGTTTAACTTGGATTATGAGAAGGATTCCACTACAAATATCTGAAAACAGCTGTTACGCTATGAAATTAACTTACTGCTTAGATTGGTTAGTGGTTACTTTTTAATTATTTTCTTTTTTTTTGATTGTAGATTTACCTACGGCAGCAAGATAAAACAGCTAGTATTAATCAAAATATTCGTATTGCCAAAATGTCTCTGATTGACCTGGCAGGGTCTGAACGTGCCAATGCAACAAGTGCCAAGGGGGCTCGTTTTGTAGAAGGAACAAATATTAACCGGTCCCTGCTTGCTCTTGGAAATGTCATTAATGCATTGGCAGATCCAAAGGTATGTGTTGCTTTCCCATATAGTCTTTACCTCCTGGGGTTCTGAAACAGTTTTAAAAGTGCCAAGCTGATTGAATAATGTGGTTTACATTGTTGATGCTACTCACATCATTCTCATATAAGATTGTCTTAAGGGTTTCCACCATCGTGTTCTTTATAGCTGAAGGATAGTCCCAATGAGAAAAAATTCTCTGAATGGTACCTGCTTTTCTTACCTACCTTCTTCAAAATCAAGCATATATAGAGAAGCTTGCATAAGTACATGAACAACCTTACGATTAACCTTTAATCTCAGGGGGAAGCAGCTTTTATAGGATAAAACAGCACCTCTTCCAAGTTATTCTTTTGGAGTCTCACATATGTCCATACACACAGACATCCCTGCTCAAAGCAGTGAGTCAGTCTCCTGATCTGGCTCACCAGCTCAAGGCAAGGAATAGGAACAGTTGTGTTGGACAATAACAAAACCTCCTGAACTTTTGCATAAGTAGAGTCAAGTCCATTGTCTACCATGACTTTTTGTCCTTCTGCTCAACTAGGAAATTTCTCCTTCAAATATGCCAGGAGAAAATCAGATTTCATTTCCCTTCCTGATGTCCTCATCACCATCTTGTTGGAGAGGGAGGTGGGGTTTAAAATCTATACCGTGGATATAAGAAAGAATCTTCTCGTTGATTTATTTGATGTGGGGATTGGGTTCCTAGTGACCAAACTTGGTATCATGAAATGGAAGTTCTGTAGCTTCACAAAGCAAAGTATGTGTTGCCTGTATCTGTTGGAGATGGATGGATGGAGAAAGAATCTCCATCCTTGGAGATAATCAAAACCCTACTGGGCATAGGCCTTGCTATCTTACTCTAGCTGACCCTGCTTTGAGTGGAGGGATCGAACTAGAGGGATTTTAGAGGTCCTTCCCAATCTGGATGATCTTGTAATCTGAAAGTAGTTTAATGTACTTTACTTTTTCTATTAGTTGCCCCATCACAAAAATAGGAGTTACATATCCAGACATCAGAAAGTAACCTAGCTAATACCCATGTTGTAAAGGTGTTGAACACTTCCAAGAGACTTAAGCTGTTTAAGATGTATAGATACTTTTAAAAAAAATTACTTATGCAAAGAAAAGCTTCATGGCTGTTTGTCATGTTTTGTGTCACTGTTGAAATTCTAAGCAGACTTTCATTTGAAGTCCAGTTAACTAAAGCATGAAAATATATATCACAATATATATCACTTTTTTAAATTCAAGAAACACGTTCCTTATCGAAACAGCAAGCTTACTCGTTTATTGAAAGATTCTCTTGGAGGAAATTGCCGAACTATAATGATAGCTGCTATTAGCCCATCTTCTTTGTTTTATGATGATACCTATAATACTCTTAAGTATGCAAACCGAGCAAAGGATATCAAGTCTTCTGTGAGTATATTGGTGTTTATTGATCTCTTGTCAAAGTACAATAATGTACTATTAAAAGAAGAGTAATTTCTTTTGGAATATTATATTTTCCTTGCTTTTTTCTCAAAATTTTGTTCCCTTACAGCTTCTTTCTTTATGGTCAACTCTTCCTTATCTGAGTGATAGGTGTAGTAGATATATAGTAGATTCTAGATCTGGCCTAAAAGCAACATAGCTTCATTAATGAGTTTATGCTGCCAGTTTGAAACAGTTGTTTAGTGAGCATGAAATTTAGAAATAATCCTCAGTCGGTAGAATTCACATCCTTTTTTTTAGTATCTTGCTATTACTTTCTCAGAGAACTGTAAAGTATATTAAAGAAATTTCTGACCAGTTGTACGAGAGCCAGTCCAGGTTTGTACAGGTAGAATTCAGCTGGAGTCAAGAAGCTCAGTGAGATTGTATCGATAAATGAAAAGCTAGAATGTCCTGTTTCTGCTCTCTGTTGTTTTAATTTTATTTTGTCTTTTTTTTTTTAAATTGCAGCTCCTAATTCTTTTTATGTAATACAGGGTTCACTGTAATTTCCATTTGTTGTGTACTTAAAGGTAGCTTTTATGATAAAATGCACAAGATAGACGTTAAATAGTAAAACTAATCTGAATAAATGCAAAACATGCTTGCACATGTAAATGTAATTATTTTTAGTTTGTTGAGGGAAATGTCCTGGCCATGGGTGTGCAACAGATGACAGCAAAAGCTGACAGTCATATTCTTGTCATGCAAGTCAGGATTTTATTAATCTCTTTCCTCATAATGTAGTGTATGCGTAACTATGTGGTACATATACACAATGTATTTATTATCCATGAAAACATGAAAGAGCCGCCTTTAAATTGCAACTTGTTTCTTTACAGTTGAAGAGCAATGTTGTTAGTTTGGACAGTCACATAAGCCAATATGCTAAAATTTGCAATGAACAAAAGAAAGAGGTATGTAAAAAATCTGTTTTTAAGAGGTTGAAAGGTTAACTGTTAACTCTGAATATAAAAAATAGTTTATGATATTGAATCTATAAGGTAATATGGTTCTAATGTATTTTGAAGTAAGAAAATTTTGTCTTCTGAGAGGAATATCATCTGCTGCCATTTGTAAAGCTGTTCAACATCAGCACAGAATGGTAGTTTTGAAAAAAAATCCAAAAACCATATTTCATCTAAAAGGTGCTTCTTTTGGTTTAGATCCTAATGTTGAAGGAGAAACTGAGAGAATATGAAGAAAAGCAAGCAAGCATTCGTGAAAATCATCATACTGCAGAACTTTCAAACAACCAGCAAGTGGAAATAGCAAGGTAAATGAATCACATAATGAGCTTGCTTCCAAGCTGGAGTTTCTCTAACTTGTAAAAGCATTTGTAAAACAAACCTACTCTTTTCAATATTGGTTTCCTCATTTTAACGTTGCTTTACTTAGATCTAGGTATGGCTTTGCCTAACATGTTGCTTCTTTTTAGAACAATTTGGTGGTGGCTTTAAAATGAAAGGGGGGGACGTAGGAAATGACATGTGACAGGAAGGAGCATATGAGTGCTGGCTTCCAGCAAAGCTTCTTAACAGGTTGTGTTTGTGGGTAGGCAGAATGTAGTTTGCATAAATGACAGCAGCTCCTGCGACTGTTGGCAGGCACTAATTCAAGTGGTATCTTTCCTGCAAGATTTGAGAGAGACAAAACCTAGAAGTTTTTCTACAGAGAGTTCACGTTATGTTTGTAGATTCCCTATTTTCTATTGCTTTAATATTTCTTGGCCTCTTTTTCTTCTTGGTAGTGTTCCTGTCTATCTTTTCTCATGTGACAGTCTCATGAGAGAACGGAAAATGTAACAAACTATAATGCGAAGTATCAATTTGTTGCAGAAGCCACTGTATTCCATGAAGAGGGTAGGTTTTGGAGAGAAAGACTGGATGTGTCTCTGCATGTCTCATGTCATATTTCTGACAATTACTCACCTAAGTTGATTCAGCTAACTTTTTTTTCTATTTGGCCCTTTGTGCTATTTTTTTAACCTGGAAAACTTTCTGAGGTATAGTAAAAAACCATTCAAAGCAAGATGTTCTCTAACGGTACTTTATTTTAGTAGCATTCCAGACATTTCGATAAACCCTTTCATTCAGGTTATTTAAATTTAATTTTCAAAAGAAGTGTGGGCTTCTAAGTCGTGTTGGTAGTTCTGACAGTTTTCCTGCATATTTTTGCACTCTTTATGTCTTTAAGATTGATTTAATTTCCTGTGATTTGCCCTTTATTTCTTTCGTTGTATGTGGGAAGAGTCAGTCAAGGGCAAGGTCTCTAAAATATCTTTTCAAAAGGCTGGACATATTCTATGCCAAGATTTGCTGGTCAGAGAATGTTTGTTTGCATTTTATTGTTATGGAGAATCCAAAGAGCCACATGTAAACATGTCCCATTCCCTCTGGCTGTCAGAAATGATGTGGATGTCTCATTCTCTTCTTTCTCATGAATATCCTGCCAGGTTCATCATACTGATGGTGTGGGTAATGAGTTGGTTTCTCCCATTCATTTATAGGTTTGAAGGTATTGTGCTGTCTTCTCCCTTTTAGTTGGGACAGGGAGGAGAGCCTTATCCATGATCTTGTATTTCAGTCCAACTACCCATGATTTTTGCATCACTGTTAGCTGAAAGAGACTCGCTGAGTACACCACTTGCTTCTTCACACCTAAAAGGCATTCCTTCTTCTGCTAAAGCTTGGAGCTGTGTTGTCTGCCAACCCTTCAAGCCTTGAGCCTGTTGAGGTAGACAGTGGACACTGGCACAAGAACTACAACCAACAGGTCCTTGAGCTCTTTGACACTAGGTACTAAAGGGGGTTCATACCCTGGAGATGCCTACAGGATAACTTTGTAGTTTTTCAAGTGGAGACCAGAGGGTAAAGGTAACTCCATAAGAACGGAAGCGTGCTTATTGAAAGACTGAATCTACAAAGGCTTCTATACTTTTTGCTGTATTTGGAACACTGGTGAATAGAAATACACAAAAGGTTGGTTTACATGTAATGGCTCCTTGTAAGGAGTGTACATAGAATCAGAATCTGCACCCTCGTCTGAATTATACCCAGCTTTTAACTGGGATGGAGACCGAGGGGATTCACTTTGATTCTTTATCGCTGCGTTTCCCAAGCAGCTGGGAGGAACCATGTTTCTATGGATACTATGGAGGACAAAAATTCTCCAAGCAGTGTGCAATCAATAGTATAATTGTATAGGTAGGAACAGCGTAGGGTAAGAACTCTGATACTCTGCACCTGACTTTTTCATTATTATAGAATCTTTTAGGTTAGAGAAGACCTCAGAGATCCCAGAGTCCAACCATTAACCTATTATTGTTCCTTAAAGAACTAATACTTGTAAATCCTGTGAGTGTTTTAGTACACACTTTTACCTAGATACGATAGCATCCTCTGGACACTCAGAGAAAAACTCCTGTATTTCTAAATCTGTGGAGAAGAATTATTTTCTTAATTCTGTTTCCTTTTGAAAGGAGAGTAATAGAACACTAGAATAAAAGACTCAGTTATTCAAACTTTAGACTGTGAAATAGAATTGCTACTTCTGAAACATTAGCAAGAAATCAATTACATAACAGAATGTCTCTTCAACTTGTTCTGGAGTTGAACCTGGGTTTTTTAGCGTTTTTACAGTTTTTAATTTAATGTCTTTTTAATACTAAAAACTGTATAACTTCAAATTTTGCATGTCTTTAGAACATTTGCACATTAAACTGTGCTTTTATTTTTATGTAAAGTTCTAACAACATAGGATGTAATGAAATGCTTTGTTTATGAGGTTGGTCATTATTGAGATATACAGCATCTTTTGTCCATTCTGTACTGAAGCATTTTCAGTATTCAGGAGTGAAGTGAAAAAGTACCACCAAAAAAAGTGGAAGTTATATTGCAGTATGGCAATGCTTCCAGGTCTTCTTATTCTTGTTATTCTGACTTGTGTTGCAGACTAGGGGTAACCAGATAACTGGTTACTCAATAACTCCTTGAGTACCATCTACCACTAGTTTGATTCCCCCCCCCCCCCCATTAGCATAGTATGTGTTAAAACATGATGAATGTTCTGATTTTTGTCATCCATTAGTGATGAAAACTGTACAACTACTTCAGGGAAAGTGAGCAACTGCAGACATTTGTGGCTTTCCTTTTTTTGAGGAGAGCTAGCAGGTTTTTTGAACACCTTGTGGGTCTGTGGCAACAGTAGTCTGATCTATTTAATAAATTGATGTAAGAAGTAGAGAATGCAGGTATTTAGTATCTTTTGCAGGAAGAGAAAGGCATCTGAAGCTTCTTCACATAGGTCTTTTCTTTTAAATCCTAATGTTGTCTTAATAAGTATGACAAGGTTGTTTTTTTTTTTAGTGACTCCTTCAAAATTTCACATCCTATTTTCAGTTCAAATACATAAAATCCTTACTGATGTACTGACATTTTATTTAGTGCTCATCTATAATAGGCTTTACTCATTTCCTTTTAATTTCTTTATATTTATTTTCTTAACTTAGAATTGAAAATTCCTCTACCAAAGGAGATCGTCATAAAATGTCGTCAATAAATAATTATTATCCTTTGGTTTTAGATACAAAGAAATCCTTAAAAATGTATTTGCAAACCGTGAGGAATTCAGAAAAGAGTATCTCAAGGTGGAAAAAAAACTGAAAGAAAACATACTAAAGAAATATTACCAGAATCAATGTCACGAGCAAATTCAACTGATATGTTCTGAAGAAAGAGTAGAAAAGGTGAGTTTTCTGTAATATAGTGCAGGGTATCATCTCTTTGTTTTGGTATATTTGTGTAAGTTTTGCTTAAGTAATTACATAATGCATGAATATTTAATTAAAATGGCACACATGGATTATCACTCCTCTATGACTATTGATGTAGTGACCTAATTTTTGAGGTAAACAGCAGTGTATAGTTGTCTTCTGAATAGAAAAGAGTACCCTTTGCCTTGTTAGGACATTATCTGGCTCATATCCAGCTTGCTGTTGCTGGTTTCGTGCCTTTTAGTTGTCATATTCCAGAAACAGTACAAACATCAGAAGAATCTGATGTTTGAAGACAGAGGATTTCCCTTTTAGCCGCTGCTTCATCCTTTAGCAGGCTTTTTGTAGGACATACTGCATAAGGAAAACAGAAACATTTCTTCTTCATATTCATCCTTTAGTTACTAGGAATTAATTTGGTTATGTTATATAAAAATAAGGAAGAAAAAATCTTCATGTATGAAGAGAATTTGATGAACATAACTAGAAAGTTTCCACCTTAAATGCTGATTATTATTTGGGGGGGATTTTTTTTTTAGGCCACTTGCAAGCGAGATCAAAGGCTTGCAGCACTTAATAGCCACTATGTACGCATGCAGAAGAAGAAAGAAGAGCAGACCAATCTTTTTGAGGAAAATACCAAATGGCTGCACCGTGTTGAAAATGAAATGCGCCTTCTGGGTCAAGATGGGTGCATTCCAAAAGTAAAATGCCTTTCACTTTGTCGTGGTTGGGGATGGGGAGGAGAATTGGAAAAAGGGTAAAACCTCTGAGTTAAGAACAGCTTAGTAACTGAAATAAAGTAAAATATATGGAGAGAGTATACAGAAAGAGGCAAACATCTTTGGGCATGCATAGATAAGCATCTATGTTTGCCTCTTGGATCCTTAATGCTCATTGCAGCACACACACTATTGGTCAAAGGAATCTACAAAGTTATATTTATGCATGTAAATAAAAAGCAAATAATTCATACTTTTCTACCATAAAACTTCATTATAATAATATAGTTCCACTTCATCTTTACTTTTCACTATAGGCTGATCTAATACTATTTTTAGTTTAAATTTTAGTTTCTTCCTACCAGTTTGATGTACATTGTTTGATTTTCATTTTTATTCCTAATTTCCCAAAGGAACTTTGTCAAGATCTGCAGTATTGCCATTTAAACCTAGAAGTTCAGGACCTGAAAGCCCAGATTGAGCACATGTTGTCTCTGGTGTCCCTTCAAGATCAGTATTATAAGCAAACAGAAAAGTAAGTATGGTTTCAGGTGTGATAAGACTAATGTTCTGACACTTGTAACTTGAGAAGGCCTATTTAGAGAATTTAGTTTTAACTGAAACAGAAGCAAGATTTTTCTCAAACTTCTTGTTTTCTGGGTTAAAATTATGTTTTCTTAAGCAAACTTGTCTTGCCTCTTGCTGTTTTACAGAGTACTAAATACGGCACTTCCAGTTCTTCGCAAGCAATACCTGATTTTGAAAGAAGCTGGGTTGACAAATGACTTAAGTGAGACTGAATATGCAGCCGTTGAGCAGCTGATTCAAAGACAGAAATCGGTAGCTTGGGCTGACCAGACTGAAGAAAAGAATCAAACCCATGAAGTAGAAATGTCAGCTATCTTTTCATTCTCACAGCTTGTGAGCAGACCAAACACCCCATGCCGTAAGTATATCATTAATTTCTTCTCTGTTGGAAATACTTTTAAATACGTCCTGCAAAAGCCAGATATCCATAAAAACACAGATGTGCACTTCTGCAGATACTGAAGCCAAATGTAAAATTGAGCCTCAGATCCACTTTCTATAAGTTATACACCATTCTTAATTAGATATAGGAAAGAAATTTACTTTTTCAATGGCTAGACACACACTGCAACAGATGAATTCATACTCTTCTTGTTATAACTTACCCCATGTATCAGTGTTGGTAGATCCTGTGAGTGCTCTTAAGAATCGCATTTGAATCTTTCATGTGACATTGATCACAGGAAAAGGAATCAGTGTTAGTTGGTTATAATTCTGTTAAAGTGTCTTGAAATGTTAGGCAGGGATAGTTTTGTATAGTTTCTAATAATAGCCTTGAGGAAGAGGAGATTTTCTATTAATTACAGGTTCACTTGGAATCAATTTACTGCAATATTTTAGAAGTTTATGTTTCCAAGAATCAAAGGATTCACCATATCTACCATGGAACTGACTGTTTTGCTGTATCCTGATGGCCCCATTTTTTCCCCAGAACTCCATATAGCTGGCTTTTCTTCTTCAGCTGTGAAGTGAGTTGCCCTGGAGCATAGTCTGGGTAAAAAGGCATGAAGAAGCCTTATAGCCACTGCTGTTCTGATGGATTACGAGGAAAATTTCATCCTGATAGGGCAACTGCTGTGGGTCCATGCTTGTGTTTTGCGCTGTGGATAGGGAGCACTCAACACACTGAGACTTTCTCATTACTGCTAATAATCTGTGACTGACAGGCATCCATAGGTAACAAGGGAAAAACAGATAAATAGTACTTCAACAAGCACTTCAGCTTCTCAAAAGCTGGTAGTTCTGAAAAGAGCATTGATCCCTGGCGAACTGTGAAATTAGTTCCTTCCCTTTGATAGCTTTCATCCTTTGTACAGCTTGAGAATTATTTTTTCAAAACCATTTATTACCTCTCTTCTCATTAAGCTTGTATGTGGGTTTTGGCATGTTTGTGTTCCTATGGATGATACCAGATAGTCGATATAGTGTTTCACTGTCTGCAATGTAAAGTTCAGACTGTGCTGGTAGTGGGCTGGAGATTCTTGGTTTGGTTGGTTTTTGGTTGGTTTGGGTTTTTTTTTTTCATGAGTGGCATTGGGTTGATTTTAGTTTGGGTTGGTTTATCTTTTTAGTGTATGTTTGCTTTTGTTTCTACAGAGAGAAGGAAAAGAAAGTTAGCATATTTGCATGCTTATACTTCTTATTCTGCCCATATTAGTCAGGGATTCATCCAGCAAGGTTGAAAGCTGGTATTTATTTTAAATCATAGGTATATATTTTTAGATACTGGGGTTTTTTTTGTGTAGAGGTACTTTTTTTTTTCCTGACAGAATAGGTAGGGTTACTAATCCAGAAGCTGTGTAATATCCTTTGTAACTAAGTATTGATTGTAATGATTCTGTCTAGTCATATGTAGGTTATCATTGTTGTGAATTTTAGCTTCTGATGCTAGCAAGTTTTGTTAGAGTTCTTGATTAATCTACTTCTTTCTACCATTCTTGAAGTTCTGTCTTGTAAGAGGCCTGGTCTATTTTTAATGAAATGAGTACTAAAGTGACTATTGTTTAAATTCCACATGAACTATTAAAACATGAACATTTCATTTTATTAGAATCATTAGACATTATTTAAGGAGTTGTCTTGAAAACCGTATGTGTAGATTTTCCAGTTATTCTCTTGTCCTAAATGTTGAACTTTATGTTCAAATAAGTAAATGGGCACCCTTTAAGACCGACTTTTTTTGGTTGTAAGTGGTGTCTTTGCCTGAAGATTACCACAAAAATCTTTCGTGGTATTTTTATGATTTTCATTTGTTTTTTGATCTTTGGAAAAGGAAATAGGAGGCATTACTTTCATTCCTTTCCCCATCATTAGATGCAGGATAAAACATGGTAGAAACAACTGTTCTCCAAATTTTGCAACCTTTCAGGAAAGGTTACCTACAATACTATTGGTATTGAAACAATCACTTCAATTCAAGTGGGGAGGAAAAAAGTAATCCACTTACCAGTGCTTGGTTTTTTTTTTTCTGTTCAATTCTGAGCAATAGCTCCTCTTCAATTGTTTGTTTGAATTCACATTTAAAGTACATTAGACTATTAAATGATACTGTTATGGAAATCCATTTCTCTTATGCAGAATGTATACAACAAACTAATAAGAAAAAATCATAAATCAGAGAAAATACATTAGCATGGGAAAATTTGAAGTAGTACAAGGACAGCATCCCAGTCAGAAATGGGAAGGATGTAGTAATTTTTTTTTCTTTAAAGATGAAATAAATTATTCAAGAATCCAATTCCTGCTTCCTAAAGTTCTCGGAAGTATGCTTGGTAGGTGTTAGCAACAGCTGACCTAAGAACTTAGTGAACAAATAAAAAGAGGAATTTATACAAACCCCCTTGCACCTTTGATGCATTGATATTTTATTATCTATAATGTTGAAGGTGTTGGGAAGGGAGCAGTGTTTTGCTCCAAGAAGAAACAAAAAAACACAGTGGTCATGTTTTTATATATTATATATTCCTTATCTAAAACCCCATATTTCACATTTAACATATCTGCATGGACTGCATCTTGTCATCAGGAAAGAGCAATGCATTTCAGTTCTTGTGATTTGGTTCTTATTTTTTGAGAGACATAATTTTTTTTAATCTCCCATTTAATAGAAACGTATATTGCCTTGTATTGGAAGTTTCTTTTCTAAATAATTTAGGGGAGAAGGTACCAAAGTTGATTGGTGGCAATGCAATGATTCCTTTATATGAAATATAAGTCTGGAGCATCTAGATTGAGGGAGAGTGTATTAGGTCTGCTAGTAACAAATCTCAGTTACTGCTTTTGAACCTTTAATGCATTTGAGGGTCAATTTTTTGAGGTAAAATCCCTCTGCAAATATGAGATAGCACTCATGTATAAAACACAAAGCATTATGAGGAAAATACTCACTTCTCTTCAGTGTAGGCTTACAAAGTAAATAATTGTATCTCTTTTGTTGAACTCAGAAGTATCTAGGGATGTGTGCAGTATCTGTGCCTTATCCATATTTGGAAATTTCAGTCACTAACTACAGATCCCTGTTTAGTTATGATGTGTTTTAAATTGGTAGTGATGCAGGAAACCATCTGTATTTGAAGACAGTGCTGAATTTTGTGCGTTGCTGAACATGAGGCAGTAATCATTGCAGAAGTGTTTTTAATGACGCTAAACTTTTGCCTGCCGTTCTTGGAGAGAACCATGACAATGTTCAAATGCAAATGAATTGTTATTGGGTGTTTTCACATAAAAATTAAAGTATTTTAAGTCACATAAATAACTTTTCTAATTACAAGCACTGTCTCCAAAAGGTCAAAGCAGCTATATAATTTCTGCGGAACAGGTAAAACTATGAAAGCAGGACCTTAACTTCTTGTGTGTTTCTTTGGAATTAACTACATTTGCCAGCTGATCCTGAAGAAGGAAATCGAACTAGTATTTGATGTGGAAAAAGAATCTAAAAATTGTAAAGAGAAGGATAGCAAAGGTGAAAAGGGTAAAGGGATTTATTCTAGATTTTGTTAAGAGTCTTCTACAGAAATAAGTTCTTGGAATATAATTCTAAATGTTCTTACTTTATTATATAAATTGATTTTGATATTATCTTGTTATAAGATCCTTCTTCCTATCAAGAGTTTCAAAATAGCGAAGAATTTCAGCTGATTTGCAGTAATGCCTAAATCTTTGTTTCTAATAAAGATTTCTTCCTTGGAAGGGGTCTTATATATTAAATAATATAAAGTTGTAGTGTGGGAGGAAAAGATAAAAATGTTTTCTGACCATTCATTCAATATCTGTTTCTGTAGTCAAATTATCAAGATAGTCAATTCTTGTGAATCAAATCTTGATTTCTAGTGAAAGCTAATTAAAGTTCATGTGCTTTGGCCAAAGCACATGTAGCGCCTCACTACAGGAGTTGACCTCCTTCTGTCTTGTTTTTTCTTTAGCCTTTGAAACCTTTAAACACCTTATGTAAAATTCTGACCTTAATTATAAGTTAAAATTGTTGCTTTTTACAGAAAATGCTGGCTTTCCAATACCTTCTTTTTTTTGACACATACATTAAAAATTTAGATAAAGTTTGTGTATGCTTCATGCAACCGTAAATGTGCAGTGTCATGAACAATTTAACTGTATCAAAGAAAGCACAAGCTGTGGAAACAAGTTCATTTGGGAATGTATTTGGGTGCCCATTGTTAAGTGTTCATTAATGGGGAGCCATACAGTATTCAGAATTCAGACTGATGGGTGGAGAGCTCTGACTGGTACTTGCAAGTATTTCTGTGAATGGGGAAGTTCTTGGCACTGTTTCAAGCATCCCATTTCCAGAAGCCTTACTGTACATTACCAATGAGGGAATGGCATTGATTTATAGTGGGGGGGAAGAAAAAAAGGCATCCATTGCCTCCCCTTGTCACAAACACTCTCATCTGAAAAGTCAGTTTTTTATTTTGTATGGCAGGAAAAATTGGGGTATAGTTGTACATAGTAAAAGATTTGATTGACGGTAGGAAAAGCATGTGCCTTGAATAGTAAAGATTTGTCTTATTAAGGAGCTCTTTCATACTGTCTTCTGTGACTTCTAAGTATTTTTTCTCATGCTGTATAAAACAGTACACCTGATCGCTGGGACTTGCAAGAATGCAGCCTGGATTTGAGCCTTTTTCAGTTCACAGCTGTTGTTTGTGAACTGGTTGTGAAACTTGCCATCAGTGATGATGCTTTTGGGTCACAGGAATATTAAATAATTGAAATGCATTGACTAGACCTAATTTGCAATTTGGAATTCCATGAGTCAGTTGTTAAAAGAATGAAAACATATGATCAGAATTGTAATTTGATCAATCAGTGGTCGACCAGAAATGTTTATTGAAATGAATACATTAATATTTAATTTCACTTTAGCAGAACAACCTGGTAGACTTAATTTAGCACAGTTTCCAGAAATAATCCCCTTATGCATGTATTAGCATGAGTTCCAGAAGAAGAGAAGTCTTGGCCATTATTTTGTCCCTAACGTCAATTAGAACTAACTCAATTCATCAGAGTTGTTTTGCCATGAGCTCTGCTCACTTTTGCTGTGACTCATGTTTCACACATAGTGCATTCTGCTTCTGGTATTAATGCACAGGGCTGTAAATATCTGATATTGCTATGTTTCTTGTCAGATAAATCAGTACTTCTGAGTAGTCTTTTGGGACAAATGATACAGCAAACTAAGGACAAAGACCACCTCATATCACTGGATGGAGGTGGTTGATCAGTGGATGATGGCTTTTATGTTTAATTTCTGAGTGAATCTCTTAAATAGTATCTTAAAGAATTTTGACCATTATCTTTTATAAACATCAGCCTGCAGTTAAGGATCAGCAAATATGTGATCTCTTCTCTAAAATATACTTGGAATAATGTTTATTTTTACAGAGAAACATTGTAGCTGAAAGTACTAGCTAAGGAAATAAAACTTCCAAATTTTTCTTTTAAGCTACTTCATCAGGCTAACTGTGGCTATTCTGTAAAGTATATAAGTGATTCATTTTTGTATATGAAATAAATATTACGGAATTATGATGATTATATTGATGCAAACGATCGAAGTAGCTATAAAACATGAAGCAAATATAGACTATAAACATAATTTCCCTGCCTTATTATGGAACAGGTTTGAAAATTATTTTTTATATAGTTAGAGCATGTCATTTATCTTTCAGTAGGAAAATAATGACACTACTTAATGATTACCATTAGACATCCATTCAGGAACTATTTGGATTTGTTCTTTAAGGAAATATAAATAGCCCTACTTGGTTCTCCACTGTATCATCTTCAGTACCATGTATTTAGAAATTTATGGAAGTAGTAAAGTAGAGTTTCTGTAGTAACTTGTCTTGTCTGAGTCCCTTTTACATAAGCTTCTCAGTAGTAGCTATTAAAAGCACTTGCAAAAAAGTTAGCAGCTAGCTTTGGTATCTTGCTTCCTTAATAAGATGGAAATAGAAACACTGGCAATTCTTCATTTTGTGGGTCCAGATGTTTTTCTTGATGTATTTTTATTTACCTGAGATCATAACTGTTTGGAGCTATATACAGTAGAGCAACAAGCTAAAGCAGAATTAGGATTTTGGAGTTGTTTTTGTCACATCATATTTGGTTTGTGTTACTTAGTGAAGCCAAGTTAAATACGATATTGCTGGTGATGTTTGTTTACCTGTTTAATGTGTTAGGAGCAACCTAATATTTTCACAAAAAGCTGTAGGAAGCGACACTTCTTAAGTATTTTATATGATCTCCAACACTTTAATGACAAGAAAAGCTTGTTGTGTTTTAACAGAGTTTTACAATGAGTTTTATTCCAGAAATAAATAAGTTTTAAAAATAGGTCTTTGTTTTTATTAACAGCTTATATTTGCCTTGTATAGAATTCCTGCAACTATCATTATTAGTTTATTTGTATTACAGTACAAAATGCTGTCCATTATGATGGAATTCATAAAATTATTTATGTTGGCAGTACTTTTCTGTTCTTTACGTATTTAGTTAATGATTTAAATGATAGCATTTACAGTTAATTTTAAAATGCTTCCAATATTTAGGCCTGTAGAAGCTTCTAAACCTTGGCACTCCCACCAAAATGTTTCTCCATCAGACTTCCTTCTAGTAACTTTAGGACATTAGCAAAACCTCAGGATCTTACAGTAAGCAAACTTTCTGAAACGGAAACCTCCCTGTCCTAATGTAACAATGGACTAATAGAATTCTAGCCATTATTTTTCCTGAAACAGATGTTCAGATGCATATAAGTAGGAGTAAAACCTAATAAATTAATATTTTAAATGTGTCCTGAGGCGTTTAATGGATAGTTATTTCAAACCCTAGATTATATAAACCTTATTCTTGTATTTAAGAATATAAGACATCAAAAGTCTTTTTTAGAAAGGTTTGGATTCAATTTTTGGTTATGATGTCTAGAATTTTTTTTTTTTTAAGATTTGTTAGTCTGTTACACTGAGGTATATATTGTACTCATTAAAACAAAACTAAAAAGCAAGCACATTAATGAAGCATAGCATTGTTGGTAGTGTCAGAGATGACGTTTTAAATTGTTCATAGATACGTTTCCTGTTTGTTACTAAATCCTACGAAGTCTTGGAGAAATACACAGTGGACCTATTTTATTTTGGATGGAGGTAAAGATTATTTGGGGAACGCTCAGGCCCTATTTTACTACTGTTTCCATTCTACTACTCGTGGAGAATATCCTGAATTAGCTGAGTGTTTAGATTACAATCAAGGCACTGCATCTCAGCAACCTGCTGCATTTCACCGGGTGAAAGCTGGCCATGGAATAGATGCGGTATAAGAAAATAATGTATTTTGCATTTTAACAAAGAAGAAGTCCTTTACATACATAAAATGAACTGTACATAGGTGCACACAGACAAATTCACAATTCAGTTATTTCACATCAGGTAGTCTTCTCAGGCCCAAGTTTTCCATGTATGTGTTTCTTCAAAGCTAGAAGCAACATAATGGAATTGTAATCATTCATGTAATTGTCCACACTGCTTTTCCCATAAGCAATTTAAACATTGTTCATTCTGACACTGAGCCCCTGAGTGAGGGAATAAATGTTTGCTTTGTTTTTTCAATGGTTTCATTATTCTATGTTGCCACAACTTAATTCAATAGACTCGTGGCTTATATCTAACCATCTAATTTACTTGCTACTTGTACCACACTTTGATACTACCTGTTCTATCCTCCTGAACAGGTCTAGGTCTCATTGTGGTCTTTAAATCCTTTGCTGTCTCTTACAGCTCTATTTTGTACCTTCCAGCTGGGCATCATCTCATGTAGCTGGGTATCCAATCCTATGGCATGTCTAGTACCAAAGTGTGGAGGCAAAAAGAGTGCTGAGATCATCCGTCATTGGCTTTTCTTCAGTAAGGATCTTACTTGGGCCTTTTCCCAAGACATCTGATTTCTGAGGGTGCTTGGGGAATTGGCTTTTTTAAAGCAGATTGGGTTGCAACTGAGCAATGAGGTCAAAATTAAATGAGGCCTGAGAAATGGTAAGCACAGAAAAAACTATAGCTATTTAAGCCTTGCTTTCTGTAACAAATCAAGCTCGGTGAGGTGTAATAATACAATACATACATGGTTTTAATCAGTCTTTGTCCTGTTCAAAGAATGTTTTTGGAACAGTTAAAATGCCTTAAGTGTTAACACATGAGAGAGAACTATAGACTCATTCAGACTGAGGAGTTCAAACCAGCTTTCTTAGTCTGAGGCAAAAATGAATTGAAATTTAGAAGAAATAAATATTTATCAACACTGTTCTAGGACTACCGTAGCTAATTCCTGAGTAACTTGCATCAATTTAAAAAGCAGGATTTCCTTCTGCAGTTTAGTTGCTCATAGGTGTGGAGTAGGCAATGCAGAAAGGAGAAGCATCAATCTGTGGCTGCCAGCTGAAGGGGAATCAATCCATAGGCATTTTAAGGATACTAGGCTTCATTCCTTAAAATTGCACTGGAAGTTAAATATAGAAGCACTTGGGGTTTTGACAGCTCTCTCCTGTTCTTGATTTGTTTAAAAAAGAAATTCCATAGTAGTATTGTTAATAACTGTGTAAGTCACCAGTTGCCTACCTATTTGACCAGTGAGCAGCTGTTCTTAGCATGATCGTCCTTCACTGAAAGCTTGAATAAAAGAAAGGCCTTTTCTGTCTTACTTTGGAGATTGCCTTTATTACCACCTGCTTGAAAATAAAAACATTGACATTTCAAGAAAAACGGTTTAAATCAGGATGAATGAGAATGGCCAGCTGCACTGTATTGCTTGCTTTATTTTTGAGGGTGGGAGAAGCTGTTAGTCAAGAGCTTTGCTCCCCACAGTGGATATAGTAGGGTGACGGAATCCTGGTAACTTCTTTGTTTCCCCCTTTCCAAAACCCTACTTTCTCATTTGCAGACAATTTTGACCCTCTAAATGGTTCTGTGTCATTCCTTTTTCAACAATCTCTCATTATTCTGCATGGTACTTGCTGGGGAAAAAATGGCTATGATCAGCTGTAGATTACTGTGATTGTACCACCTTTAAAATAGGAGTTTTGTCATGGTAGTGCAATAATTTTCGATACTCTTACCCTTCCATTCCCTCTTGCAATGTGTTATATCTTACCTGTGATTATTTGTATAACCTCTGGGATTAACTATGTCAACCTATGCATGTTTATAATACTTTTGAGTGTCACAGAGCAAATACCATCTTAGACAATGCTGCAATAGGAATAATTTCACTTACATGATCAGGTTGTTATGTATATGAATAAATAGTATTTGTAATAATTTCTGCTAATGTCTCAGTAGGGCAGAGGAGGGGAAAAGCAAGATTTAAGTAGTATGTGCAGTTAGATGTGCTAACCATGGTTACTTATATTTCACAGGCACCTCTTTTGGTACGCCATCACAAGAAATGAATAAAAATATACAACAAGTGTTAGAATATACAGAACCACCACAGAAAAGAACTAGGAGGAAGCTAATGGACTCTCCAGTTATAGCTCCAAGTCCACCTCCCTCCGGCCGATGCAGCCTGCAGCACCTGGAGGATTCTCTTGCCAAGGAAGTCTACCCTATAGTCTATACGCCGGACTCTTGCAGAAAGCCAGTACAAAGCTTCTGTGCTCAGACTGTGGTCAAGAAGGCTTTGCACCTGGAAGGCCTAGAGGAAGTCAGTGCATGTAGTACAGATATGCCAGTCAAAAAGGCCAGGATCATGGACACTACATGTGATGTAAGCCCGGAGGGCCATGAAGGTGTCATGAACTCAACAGTAATTCTCTACGAAGGTACAGATGAAACAACTGAAATGTCTACTTACTCACCTGTGAAGGAGTCACAACCATGCAGCAATAGCATTGTGCAAAGGTATTTTCCTTTCATATGGGCAAGAAGTATTACCAAATAATTTAATCCTGTCTGTCTTTACAGCTGGATCTTTCCATTTATATCTGTTTTATAAATAAACCCAACATTTTGAAAATCAAACCCTCCATTTTGATCAGCATCAGATTCAATTGAGCCATTATTTGAAAACAGTAGTATGTTAGTAACAAGAAGTGAAGTTGAAAGCTTATCCTGTTTTATAAGATATGTACCAAAAAGAAAATACAGCATTTTAAAAATTGATTGTGATGCCTCGGGCAAGTTGCTTTCTCTAAACCTTATGTTTCCTATCTGTAAAATGGATACTTAACCTCTCCCCATTGTTAAATGCCATGCTTAAAGCTGCTGTGTATGTCTGAAGTCTGCAAAGCTACCTCAAGTAACATGAATGAAATTAATTTCCAGTGTTGGTCTTCAACTTACCATATGTTTGTTTACAGTTAAGAACAAATTTTCTTGACTTTTCCCAAGAACATGTTTTACAAAAAGGTAATTCTTTTATTTCAGACTTGATCTTTCTTCATTAAGAAACAAAAATTCTGCTCCAGTATTTGAGAAGCCCTCATATATGGCAATGACTTCAGCTGCTCAGAGAAAAAGAAAGGTGTTAAGGTAAGATTAAACTAACTCTTCTATACAAAATGAGTTTTCATTGATTATGTTCTTACTTCAGTTTTGATATTCTATTTTAAATCTGAAAACATCTTGTACAAGTCATTTGGACCTGCATATGACATGTTCTGTTTCAAGTATGTTTGAATTCAGTTGAATTTTGTTTTGTTTTTCTGGGTAAATTCAGTAGATTCTTTTTCTTCATCTTGGTTTAAGAACTTCTGTTTTAATAATTACAAATTAATATCATGTCTTGTGTATCTGTTGTCTACTCAAAATAGAAAGCTGGCACATAATTCTCAAAAGAGAAATTTTGTCATTAATTAAAAATCAAAGTTTTTGAAAATGTTCTGCTTTTGCTGGAACGCATTAGAAACTACCAAAACAGAAAGCAGGGGGAAAAGTGTACATTACAATACTTATGTGATCGACTTTGTTTTTCTGATAATTCATTTTCAGTCTCATATATCGTGACTTAATTTTTGTGATCCGCTCAAGGAAGAGCATTCGTATCATCACTTCTGGTTTATGACCCTAAAAGAGGCTTGTAGTAGGAGCACCAGAAAAGCTGAAACTGAATTGACAATACATTGAATTGTAATTTTTTTGTGTGTGTATTATGTTGGTTGGTTGGTTTGGGGTTTTTTTTAACGTATTTAAAACGTGATTAGCTATGAAACAGCTGATGAAACAGCTGGTCTTTTTTATTTTTCCTGTTTTCAAAAGCAAAAATTGATACAGCCTTTTTTAAAATCATGTTACGAGTCACCTGTTGCTAGACAGTGGGCGGAACTACCACCACACAGCTCTTATGAAGAATATCTCAAGGCTGTTGGAACAAGTCTGTTAGATAAGTTTCCTCCGTGTCCTGTGATCTAAGTGCCTTTCTGTTTATTAGTATCTTTAAAATAGAGAATTATCCTAGAAGATCAGGTTCATCTAGTCTAGTTTCACGTTACTGTTCCAATTGTTAGCAATTGCTGGTCTAAACTGTCTTGCTATGATGAGGAATAAACTCTTTTGCTCTAGGATGAGAAAACAGGCACTGCTCACATTTTCAAATAGCTGATTATGAATTTAGCAAAGTAAATCACCTGTTCTCTGGAACCAAGCTAGTTTTTTCTCCATTCTCTCCAGGGAGAGATATGGGAACTTTTGGAACCTGATTTATCTAGTCTTAAGGTAAAAGTTCTCAGACAGGGTTTTGAAGCACTTTTTTTGTAATAACTGTGTAATAATTTTAAAACATATATATATATATGCTTATTTCTCCCCAAAAGACTAGCTCCTTCTGCTCACCTTGTTTCTTTTGTGCCTCAAACATATTTCCCAGTTTCCAAGTTAGAATTACACTACAGAAAAATTCCCCAACTTCTATTCCTTTTATAGAGATCATTCTGCCTCAGTAACTTGTCTGTAGACTGAAATTCTTTATGGTTTTGTCTAGCAGTTGGTGATGAAGAGAATGAATGAAAACACATTTGTGAAGGAGGAAAGGAATATGCTTTTACTTTTCATTCCATTCTCTTCTTTACTTTTCCCCTCTTTTCTCTCCTATGCTTTCCCCGATTGAAGTGACTCACTCCAGTCATTCATCTCCTACTAATGTTAGAATAAAAATATAAGTCAGTCATATTGTCCACGTTAGAAGTATAATTTGAAACAGTCGTGTTTTGAGGATAAGGGGTAAGAGGCAAGTCAGTCATAAGAGAGACTATTTTACCAAATAATGTTACATTCTTATTGGCATAAGTTCTCTTGCAAGAAGCTTGCATGAGTAGATTTTTAGGACTGGTACAAGGAATGTCTTAGTCTTTGCTGCTTGCTATATATTTTCATTTAGGCAGAAAATTATTATTAAGAAAGTGTGAGTTAGGGGACTATAAAGTGGAAATAATACAATATTTATTACAGGAATAGGAAAAGCATAGGAACTTGGGACATAAATACGATTAGCTTGTTTATGAGGCTGTCTTGCAGAGTGGAATCAAGGAGGTTTGTGAGGCAATTGCAAAAGGGTGAGATCAGATAGGTTCATAATTTTCACTGTAGACCTTAAGTCCATCACATAAAATGCTATGGATAAAATATAGAGGTTTTGTTTAAATGAATTTGAAGCTGTAACAGTTTTCTTGCAGCCTAGTTAAAAGTATTGTCCGCTATGAAGCCACCCCCTCCAACTGTGTTGGAGGCTGTAGAAAAGTTATTGTAGCAATAAAAAAGTGCAGTTTGTTCAATAAACACAGCTTGGTCATTTCAAGGATTTTGTAACATGCCTTAAGATTATTTCTTAGTATAATTTGTATGTGATGACCATCAAACTGGCTTCTGTGGTTTCAAAAAAAACTGTGACATATTGTCCTGACTTTTAACACAAGTGGCAACATTGCTTCTTATTTTCGCAGTTGAAGCATTCTTGCAATTTTTTTAAAAAGGAAAAAGGAGGAATAGTATCCATAGATATACGTAATAAATTAGTTTATTTTTTGCATTCTGTTATGATTCTATGAACACTGGGTAATATTTAAAGTATTTCTACATTGCAAGGCCTAAACTACTGTAACAAGCTTAGCGACTGTACTGAAAGCAAACTCCTTTCTGGCAACTTTTCCAGTTCTACGTCGAACACTGTGCTGGGCAGCCTGCAAGACCCAGTTTCTGCAAAACGCGTTCGACAGGACGTCTTGTTAAGCCACGCGGCCTTGCGAGTACCCCAGGTGGCTGGTAAGTGTCAGAGCTTCAATGGATGACCCTCCGTTGGCAACAGTGATTGTACAGCAAGTGCAAAATTAAGATTACCACTCAATTTGTTTTGTCAATTTAATAGTATGTATTGCTGTGATAGTATACCAAGCCATTTGTTTGAATAGTATATCCCTTTATTAAAAAAAAAATCAGAATGTCAGTTATATAGATAGTATCTAACCAAAATTCAATATTATTATAAGGTTGTTGGGGAAAACCTTTTTCCCCAAGAGCCAAGGTCTTCCATCTAAAATAATTTACATACTTGTTGAGAAATTTGGTGAACTTTATGACTAATTTTGTCTTTGCCCTAGACAAACCTTTGTGGTTTATCAAGAAATAGAATTCTCTAATAATTTCCATACTTGTTTTTATTGTTTGCTTTATTTTGCAACACCACACTGATTAGTTTTAACAGATAACAAGGTTTTTTCAGAGATTTATTGGTCTTAAAATTTGGGGCTATTTTGGACAAAAACAATAACTGAGCAAAAATTATTTTACTTTCAACATACTGCTGATAATAATATTAGCAAGTTCTATTCTGTGAAAGTCTGCCTCAACTATATGGCCTCTCTCTGAGGTGCATAAGTCTTTTCTGTAAAAAAATCAGTTACAAATAATATTTTCAGCCAATGTTAACAAATGTCTTCAATTTTATAAAAACTTCTGCCTTTTCTAGTGCATGGTACTAAGTTGCTTGGCATCTGCAACAGATTTTAATATATTAAATCCATAAAATTTTCCTTCATCTCTATCCGATTGCCTCCTTTTCCTCTCTATCTTCAAAGATACACTTAATGATCTTCTTAGGCTGTTTAGAGGAGTTCCAAGATTAGATTTAAAATTTTAGTCTGCTTTTCTTATGAAATAGAAAATCAATGTGAAAAAACACTTCCATTGTGTAGGTTTTTCCAATGGCATGGACAATACACTGGTTTTACAGCACATACATGTTTTTAAGTAAAAATTACTGTGAAGGAAGCAAGTACATGTGAAAATGTCTTATTCTGCATTCATGAGAAATGTTGAGGTTGTATTACAAGAAGCTTTCCAGAAACTGAATATCTGAGTCTAAACTCTGTCTAACCAAGTTACTTATTTGGCAAATTGCATACACAGTTATATCAGTATCAATGTCTACTACAACAGGCTGGGTTATGAAGTTACCACCATTCAATCACTACTCTAGAATTAAGAAACTATGTAATGCAGAAGCATGCTTTGAAATGGGAATAAATTTTTGATTCTTCGATGTTTAATTGAATATGAAATACACTTTATTTTCAAGAGCGTGTATTACAAGAGCAGAATAAACCATAACCAAATACCTAAGAGGAAGAGTTGTTTTCAGATTAAAAAGACAAAACTTTCTCTAATGACAGTGTTCATTTTTCAATGCTATTCTACAATAAGAAGGATTAATAACATTTTTACATATTTTTACATCTTTGTATAGACCACTGTGCCTTTTTAATAGCATCTCATGTAGTTGAGGGTCTAATAATGGGACTTTCTAGACAATTAAAACACTGGATTACTGAGCTAAGAGTGATTAAATTTTTGCATATTAAAATTAGGCTTTCAGTAAAGGAAAGAAATGTATAAAAATTCTTAGACATATTCTGAAAAGGAGGTCCGTGTAGGCTAAATTCTACTTATGTTTATTGAATGAATGTCTCCCTATTTCTAATAACATTTCTTTCTTCACTAGGAATTAAAATGAAGAGCAGGAAGCAAGAACAGAGTCTGTCAAGACACTTTGTTAGAAGCCTTTCTCAAGGAAATGTCCCACTGGATGTTAAATCAAGGACATCAAAAAATCTTTTACTTCGTGTTTCCAAGAAAAAAAATAGGATTTAGTTCTGGGTTCATCCATATTTCAAGCAGGATTGATGGATAGCAAATGAGAATAGGGTGAATTGCATTTTCCTCTTGTACATAGTTTTGAGAGTTTTGTGATGGAAATCTTAGGAAAAATTATTTTGACCCCCAAATTATTTTCATTGGAGTAGCTTCCTTGTGTTAAAATTGTTTTTCATTTGGAAAGAAGTTAAGCAGATGCTAATATTAGAATACATTCATGCTTAGCCATTATTGTAAGCCAGTTTGTTCTTAGATTGTTAGCATCTATTGATGACATGAAGTTCCAAGAGACAGAAAAATATTTCAAAAATTTTTTTTATTTTTTTGGTCTTCCTGGTTTTTAGTCTGTTACTTGGTTGTAAATATTCCTGTTCTGTTTTTTCAATTTAATTCAGCTGTAAATATGTTTTTTATGTTAATTACTTCAAATAAATTTTAATATTATTAAGAGCAATATAATGTGAAGCGTATTTCTAGCAAAAATGTTCTTCTCTTACGAAAAATGTCTAAATAAATTTTGACAAACATTGTTATAAGTACATGTAGTTCATAATGTCTTCTAGTAAATTATTGCTATTTAGAGACAGGGCAATTTATGTATAGTTGTAGTGTAACCTTGACAGCCTGCCCAGCCTTCAGAATGTCATTCTAGGGTGTTTGGTCTGTGCAAATACAAGCCTGTGGATTTCTCCAGTCTAGGGAGAGCCAGAGGAAGGAGTCCTCTGAGTAGTTTCAGTGGTGTCAGACAGCTGTCTGAAGGAAGGAGGAGCTATATTTCAGTAATATAAAGTATGCTGCAGCATTTATTCTTGACGCATTGGAGGAGCATTTTTCAGAGGCTTCTGAAGAAGGAAATGGGAGCTGCCTGCAAAAGCTTTCAGGACCACTTGTGGAACGAGCAGACAATGTTGCAGAAACTGTCATCATTGGGGAAGTTCAAAGAGGAAGAAATAATTTCTTAAGAAATAGGTGTTACTAGTTAAAAATACTGAGATGAAAGAAATTGAATCCTTCTAGTAGCATTTTAAAAGGACTATAGGTGATATAGTTGTGGTGAGCCTGGGATCTTGCTGGTAGTGTAATGAGAACTGAGAAAATACTGGCCATGGAAAAGGCTTGTTTGAAGCCTTAAAAACTAGAATTTGGGACTTGTCCACATAGCAAGGTGATATAATTTCAGTACAATGAGGAGGGAGGGTCACTTTAATATTTCCCTAGTATAATGAACAACAAGATTTTGGAATTTTAATTTATGATTTTGGCACCTGATACGGCTTACGTTTTAAAGACCATTTTTTATTTATGGGATTTTTTTCAAATTCTCAGTGCTTAATATAAAACGTCACTTTAACATTTCCCTATTATAGTGAACAAGATTTTGTAATTTTAATTTATGATTTTGGCACCTGATACAGCTTAAGTTTTAAAGACCATTTTTTATTTATGGGATTTTTTGCAAATTCTCAGTGCTTAATATAAAACGTATACAGGGAGCTCCTTTTGTTGCTCTCATGTGTACAAGAGGCATGTTGGGTTTTGTTTATAAATGTAGTTGTAACGTTCATTGCTCTTGAGGCATGTAAGACTTACACATAGATGTCCATAACAATCTTGAAAGGTTTTTAGACAAGCTTGTGCATGCACTGTTTTGATAGTCAGTCAAAATATAAAACTGATGAATCTCATGTTTTCTTTATTCCTTGAGTGGAATTGGTTCAATTGCAACACTTGCAGGGACCTAAAAAAAATTTGAGAAAATTAAAAACTGACATGAGAAGTGATTTAATCAGAAGTTGATTATACATTTGTTAGCTAGGTAGGTATATTTACCATTTATAACTAGCTTAAATTAAGTGTTCCAGACATATAACAGATTGAAGTGGGATTTTTGTATTTCAGATTGCTATTGAGTAATATTCTGCACTATTAATTGTACATACATTTGTTTTCTTACATACTGTAAACACATCTAGACTTCAGAAAGTGCTTCGTGGCACATTCCACACACATTGCTGGCACAAAACTTTTTCATAACTTTTTATTGCCTAATTTTTTTTGTCAGATTGCCAGTTTGGTAGAAAGCAAAGTGTTTTTGGGAAGCAGTGAAGGTATGATATAGCTCATTTCATTTTCTTGCCAATCTTTTTTGACTGCTACCTGCTGGGTTGTCTTTACAAACTAATTTAAGTAATAGCATTTATCTGAAGTACACATTTCATTGATTCTCATTGCTTAAATTGTGTCACTGTTGCAAGTGTGAAAAGGATGTTGAAGATCTTGTCCCACTGGGAAATTCGTATGAAAACATGCAAAGGCTGCAGGGTACAGTTTGTACTATTACTCAATGACTTGCTTATTGTCATTGCAGGACAGTGAATTTATAGGAGTTACCTGAAGCATAAGCTTGGGAAGCCGTGAGTATTTTTTACTGGGGATGGAATTGGATACAGGAGAGAGAATATGCAGAGAACCATACTGTTGTCTGGCTGAGCCTTTTGTAACAGGCTCTACATCTCCATGCCTATTTTACAAAGCATTATTTTCATTTCTGCCCAAATAGCAAGTATTTTAGTGGCTCCCTTTGAGTAACTACCTTTAGCTGTGCATGTGGGCCTGCACAGCTATGCTTTAGCGTATTGCTGCCTGGTGCAGAGGCATGTTGAAAACCAATCAATTCAAAAATCACTTCTGTTGATTTTTATAGAATTGTAACAACCTGTGTTAGCTGATAATAAAGACTTATGCAAACTTATATCCAGAGATACCTGTAGATTTCTAGAGGTGTAAGGCCCAAATCGATTTGCTTAACAAGGCTTTTAAAAGGGCTTATGGGAGAAATACTGACAAGATATTCTCAAGAGGCCAAAACAAGACAAAAGTTTACTGGCACAATCAAGGAACTTTGGCATAAGGCTTAGTACAACATTCAATGGACATAAAACGCTTCTCAGAGCATTAACTTGGCCCATTCAACTTAGCAAACTTTAGGCCCGTTTGATTGCAAGTTACTCAAGAAGTTCCAAGAAGAGGAAATTAGAAGTAGACAGATAGAAAAGCACACATGTAAGTACCCACTGCTGGCTTCCAGCAGTGTTCAGATAGAAACTCCAAGATGAAGGCAGAGTCAAGATGAAAGCTGTGCCTCGTGTTTGGCCTTAAATATTCCTGGGCCTTTCCCTCAGGTGGGATTTTGGTCGTTTGGCCACTCAGGAGCGGGGTTAGGGCAGAGTGGAGCATTGCCTCCGGTGTGCCTGTGATTGGCACCACTGCCAGGCTGGGAAAGGCTCCAGGGCTGGGGCTGTGGCACAGTTCACTGCCTCACCATGGCAAGGCCTGACCTGTCCCCTGCCCCTCCATATGCATCCCAAAATGTCTCAAGGCATCAATCTTTCTGGTGTCTGACAACAGGTTCTATGAAGTGGTGTGGTTCTTGAGGCTGCACTGTGCAGGGCCAGGATTTTGACTCTGGTAATCCCTGTGGGTTGCTTCCAACTCAGAGTGTTCTGTGATTAAGGTCACACACAAAATAATTATATCTGCTCTCCCGTCAAACTGACAAAGTACAATAATTTGATTGGATTGTTAGAAAAAGTCATTTGTGGTGGTGGGAGAAGTTTCCATAGCAGTCTGAAGGTCATGAGGCATCTATTCATTGGAGCAAATGTTTTGGGATACCCTCTGCTGAGGCAAGTGAGTGTCTTGTACTTGTAAGTTTGAGTACTTTGGCTGCAGAAGACAGCAGGTACTGTTTGGAAGCCTGACTACATAACGCAAAAATAGATTCATATTTGCAAAGTGGTCCACCATGAAAATCATTTGGACTTCTCTTAGTTTTCTTTCACTTTGATTGGATTTTTGAAAATATGAGTCTGTAAACAGGCATGAGGAAATTGGTTTTAACAACTAGAGAAAGTAAACGTTCTTGGAAACTTCATCCACTGGAGATGTAAAACATTCAGTGTTCCCTGCAGGAATTTCCAGGCGCTGACTTAATAGAGAATAGATGTAATGGTAAATGGCCTACTTAATTTTTCTACTATGTAGTGCTCTTGGAAAAATTATTCCTGATTTCCCTATTGTTTTAAATTTAATTGTACTATATGCATTAGTCATGCTACACAAAACTTTTAGACCTATTGTATGTTTAAGATCTACAAGCGAGTGATTGAATCTAACAGTAGAATAAATCATGCTTTAAAGGAGTTTAACTAAAACTATTTTCATTTTGTGTCTGAATTGTATTCTGCTACACTGCTGGCATTATTTTTAACTGAACACTTGCAGTTATATTTCACAAACTATTAAAGTAAGATGGGGAAAATGTTGGTTTTGCCGCTAGCTAGTAAATGCACGTAGAGGCTAGCTTGCATTTCAGTGAAAGAGTTAGTTCACTTACTCAAAGATGTCTCCAAAAAGAAGAGATATTTAGCTAGACTAACTTTAGACAGAATAGCAATTCTGTATTCTGAAGGAGACTGGGAAATCAGTGAATGAGTTAACTATATGATTAACATGAAACATATTTGTATTGAAATTAAATAGCTAAAGTCCTGTTGTTCATCTCAAAGTGCATCATGACAGTGACATAAGGGAAGACAGTCTCCAAAAATGAGAAAACACCTTTGTAATTAGAGGCTTAATCATGTGTAGGGTCGATAGTCCCTCCTGACACTGTGATGTGGACTGCACTTTTAGACACCAAAAACTGCCTGAGCAGCACATAGGTGATGCCTCAAAGCTTATACTTCACTCTCAATATGCTCACATACAGCATTTTGTAAGTCAGAGTAGGGGAGGAAGGAAGCCCAGAAAAACCACTAGAGTATTTAGCCTGGGGAGGGGAGGGGAAACTAAAATGAAAAGTGTTTTAAAATAATCTGTAAGGGGCAGATAAATGCTGAAGCTGTTCACCTGAAGTATCTATCAAATCGACCTTTGTGGAGAAGGGCAGGAAAGGAAACAAATATTTAAAAAGACAAATAAAGGAGAAGGTTAGAAGTCAAAATCTGAGTCTTTCAGTATTGGAAGTAAAAATGTGGAATCTGTATTTATATGAGGAAAAACAAAAATAATTTGAAATAAAATTTTAAAATCATTTTCTAATAGTCAAAGTTAGTAATTAAATAATTTGCCTAAAGGCTGGTGTGTAGTGGTTCAGTAATAAAGTAGTCAAAGTAAAAAGGCTGTGATAGAGACCTTAAAGGAGGTAGAAATCTGAAAGGAATTTTTTACCTATGTTAAATGAGACTTGTCAGAACTTTCTTGGCAAGAGACAGTTAGGTTGTCATTTGAGGTTGAAGATATCAAAAGCCCCCTTATCAAGTTGGCAGGGGTCACCAAGATGAGGGGTGGGGTGGGAGGTGGCAGCTGATATGCTTGAGGGCAGGACTGCCATTCGGAGCTGAAGGCAATAACCAACAGGAACCTTTCCACCCATCGTGGTGCAGGGTTGGAGTGCAAGACAAAGGCTGAGGGTGTAGGGTTTGATTTTAGCTTGGCTGCCAACAGCAGCGCAGATCGAGGGGGCTGAGAAGACAGGGTAATACTCTGCTGCAGTGCATGGTGGAAGATCAAGGAGTGGTCCCAAATTGAACTGGAAGTGTTTCTAATGGTAAAGATAACTCAGCACTGGAAAAAGTTGCCTGTGTGGCTGTCGAATCTCTGTCCTTGGAGGTGTCAAGAAAGAGCTGGACAAAAACCTGTGTGACTCAGTCAGTGTTGACCCTGCTTTGAGCATTGAAAATCTTTGAGGCTGATCTAGATGAACCTTACAAGCTTTTTTCCAACTTGAATCATTCTATGATTCAAAGGAAAGGAAAGAATCCTCAGACTGAAGATCAAATAGAAAATATTTTATAGACAATTTTTCTAAGGAGGACTAGTAGAGCTGTCTTGCCAAAAGCACTAGAGGTCAAATTTAGAACAGCTGAATAACTACAAATACGAAACCTATTGCTTCTGTTGTTCTTAGTATCAACGACTTGCAAATAGGCAATATTGTTCTTTTGGTTTGGTTTGTTGGTTGAGTTTTTTAGCAGCTCTACTATTCTATACATGAAATAAAGAATGTGACAAGAAATCTGTTAGAGAACATGTCTAATAGTCTAGTCTTTCAGTAGAGGGAAGTCAGGTCTCACAAATCTATTAAATTGCTTCACAGACTCTGAGCTTGAGATGTGACTGCACAGTGTAGTCCACTTATATTTTCAAAACCTACCAGAAGCTAGCTCATGGTAACTATTAAGGAAATAAAGCTGCTTTGGGGAAAAGGCAGGGAGGGGATACATGTAAGAGTTAATTTGTATTTTAGAAGTCAAAACCAAAGGGTGGGAATACATACTCACTTTCTAGAACAGAGGAGAAAATACTGGTGCAGTCCAGGTAAATGTGCTAGATCCATAGGCTTTAATGTATTCACAAATTATTTCAAAAAGGCATTCTAAAGTAAACCGACAAAAATTATCGAAATTCAATTATTCAGTTAGCTGAAACAAAAGCGAAGAAGAGGTGAAGGAGCATGTCAGTTGATGAAGGACTGGGCAATAAAATAACAAATGAAACTCGATGTCAATGAATGCAAAACAATGCACAAGAAGGAAAACAGCCCAAACAGTACATATGTGGCAATGGGTTCTCAAATAGATATTATTACTCGGGAAAGAGACCTTGGAGTTATTGCAAAAATGCCATGAAAACATCATCTCTGTGGTCAAAATAGCACAACAATGGATAGAGAACAAACTATTATGTAAATTCCTTGCCTGAATCCTGGTGTTATCCTACACACTTCAAATAAATGTAGTTGAATTACAAAGGGTGTAAAGATGGATGAGAGGAGCAAGTAAAGCAATGAACAGCCTGAATACAAGTAATGTAGTTTTGGAGCACTTCACCCTGGAAAGCAGGTGATTGAGGAGTTATGTTTAAGGCATATGAAATAACGAGTCATGGAGAAAGGGACTAGGCAACAATTATTCACTGTTTCTTACTGTATGAGAGCTAAATGGCAGGTTCAAAACGCATGACATTTCTTCTCTGCATAGCATATTTGATGACAAAGTCTGGAATTTAAAATGTGATGGATGTCAAAAGAGTTGAGTTCAAAACTCATTATGCAAATCTGTGGAAGAAATGGTTACGGGGAGCTATTGAATACGGAGAGACTGGTTCTGCAGGTGCTCAGAGCAGTGAGCAAATAGGGAGGCAGGAGAGTGTGCTCAGTGTCATTCCTATCTTTGGTTCTGGTATTTCCCTTGGTATCTCCTAAGAAGTGTTAGTAAAGAGAAGAGACAGGCCTTACTGGACTTTTAACTCTAGTATGTCTATTCTGAGTTTTTCCTTAATATCTGAAGTGCTTAATGCCAAGAGTGTAGTCTACCTGACAGCCTCTGTAGTCAACAGAGAAAAAGAGGGTGGAAGAGACTCTCTTCTAGAAGGCAGTTCAGAATGGCAAGCTGGCTTGGACTTTTTTGGCAATGCACTCACCTGGCAGGTAAGTCTTGTTCCTAGAGGATCTTCAAGTTTGGCACTCTAAATACCTCCTTCCAAGTGAATTTTATGTTTACTCTCAATATACTGTGTGAACTTATAATAATGCACCCTATTGAAGAATAAAGTTTCTGACCTTTTAGAGTATTTTGGGCATCTTTCTGAGATTGGAAGTTTTAGATGAGATCTACCCTAGCTGAGATGAAGAGGTCTGGGAACCATAATGGGCACCATGTGCTAGTGTCTGGTGTCAGCAGGGTAATGGCTTCATGTAAATTAGGAGTTCCCATTTTGGAGAGTGATAGAAAAACGCTAAAACAAACTGAAACAAACCTCAAACAAAAAAAAAAAAAAAAACAAAAAAAAACCACCTAAACCAGAATGCACCTGTATTCCAATATATCTATAAAACTTGGAAATAGTGATTTTCATCTTGCATCATAATCTCATTGCATAGTCTGGCTTTACTTTTAATCTGGTTCACAGTCTTCCCTCCAGCTGACCTTTAAATCACGCGTTTCCTGGTCTTCCTAACATTCTGTGACACTCTTCTGTTCTTGTTCACATGGAAGAGGAAATATATGTTGAACATTCTGAAAGATACAGGGGGATTAATTTTGTGATTGCTTTAGCATATTTCATTTGAGACTCACTGAAATGTTAAAGACTAAGAAATTTTTAAGCACTAAAGGTTCCACTGGAATGCTCTAAAAGCTGTATTGCCTTAACACAATTCACACATCCAGAAATTAAAGGTGCTATGGAAACTCACAGAAATACATACTGAATATGATAAAATATATTGAAATTTTAGAATATTTTCCTAATGAACCAATTCCCCTTCCTCAGTCCCTGGTCTAAGACTTTTCAGAGATGATCAGAATGCTGATGCATGACAATTTGTGTCTCTCTAACTCTTCCCCTTTGCACACAGGTATCTCACCCAGTCTCCAGTTTAAACAGGTAAGACTGATTTTTTTTCTTCAATATCTAGCCCTGTTGATGGAATTGCTTTAGTCATGATCTCGAGTCATTCAGTGACGAGGATAGAGCTCTATACAAAATCTCACTTCTTGTGTAAAATGAAAGTAATCTCGTGAAAGACACAAAGGAAGGGATAGAATGCTGCTTTGGTTTTTGGCCAGAGTGATGGTTCCTTTAGGGAGTTGGGCTCACCATTCACAGCAAACTTTTTCAAGTTCCTGCATTTTGAGGGCTTGAGACAACTGAAACTTGGTATCAAATAATGGTGAACATGTGCAACATTTTGCATGCATGGCAGCAACTGGTGGAATCAGGGTCTTTGCTCTGAAGATATAAAAAGGCTTAAAAAACCCTTAGCTTTTGGAAAACTCAGAACCTTAGACTTTCAAAATTGGCAAACAAAATTAGCTGACACTCTGAACATTTTGGCTTTTATCTTAAATATTCCGTTCCCCCTGTGTAAAATAGTGATAAAAATATCCTCTAACTTCAAAAGGGTGTTGGGAGGATCAGTTCATTAATGTTTTCAAAGAATTCAGATGCTGTAGTGAAATCATCATACAAAATCCCATAAGGAAATTAATAATTCTGTATTCATTGTAGGCTTTGGGTTATGGTAAGTCAATAACACATAAGATTATATACTGCATGAGAGGGGTATCAAAAGAATTTTTTTTTTTTTGGTAAGTAGGCTTTCCTTCTGTGAGTGCTGTCCACTCAAGGCACTCCATGTGTCAGGAGCAGTACAGAAAGCAATGTTGAAGCTATGGGGAAAGGCGTCTGTACTGTAGGAATTGACACTCAGAGACACATTAATATTGCACGGGCACCCTTAAAAATGTGATTTTGATTTGACAGTCAAACATTCTCTTAGTATAAAATTTAGCTAGTGCTGTTAATATGTGTTCAAGTAACTGAAACATATTTGTTTAATCATCCACTGAGAGACTCCTGTTAATACGGCTTAAAAGCAGCACTACACTTTTTGAACCTAACACATCATATTTCAAGTACCTGTCAGAGAGCTTTACACAGCACACAGTGATTGCAAGGAGTGAAGATTTCTAGAAACAACATGGGAAATCCATTATAATTGCTGTCATGAACCTCAGAATCCCATTAAATCAGATAATCGGGGAATTACAGATTGGGCAACACCAAACTTCTTTATTTCATGGAGTAAAAAAATAAGCCACCCAGAATTGTTCAAACTATTCAGAGCTGTAAGAGCTGTAAACATTTAAGCAGGAACTCCAGTTAACAGCTGGGCTGATTCCAGTCCAGCTGCTACAAGGGAGGTTGAAATCAGAAGGCTGATAGAAATCTAGAAGTGGATGGAACAAAGTTGCAGAGTTTCTGTAACCTTATTCGACGTTTCCTTTAGATGTGTCCATTTAAGTGGTGAAGAATGGAAGAAAATGTTAAAATTAGTGGAAACTGGTAGGTGTTATTAACCCATTAATCCTCAGCTGAAGGAGCAAGGCTGCAGAAGCTGATGCTGAGGGAGCTCAGTCTGGCACAAAGCAGAGGCAGAAGGGCAGGTGGGGGAACACACCCCTCTGGGGGAAGCACGACGTGTTCAAGCCAATGATGACAACTGTGCAGCAAGTCCAGAGCTGTTAAGAAAGAATGTTTGCTAGTGGGAAGTCAGATGATTAAATATATGCTACAATAACTGGCCCATATGGGGACATTCTGGACCATAGATAGGTAAAGACAAGACGGTACAGACACTGACAGTTGATCTAAAAAAACCAGCCAAACAAATAAAATAAATAAGCAAAAAAACCCACAAAACACAAAATCACTCGGTAATTATTTAAAGATGTCAAAACAGCCATTCATCTAAAAATTTAAGGTTAATTTCTTGAACTATTGCAATTATGCAATCTAGCCAATTAGGTGCTCAAAACTGACTTGAGAATTTAAGAAATATATATTTACTGGGCAAATTCTGAGAGGTTCGAGTTCTGTTGTGTGTTTGTGAACACTGTCAGAAGGAAGAAGGGGGGATCTTCAGTGGACGATGCTATGTTGTGGCAGAACAAGTGGATTTTTCATCTGTAAGGCAGGCACTAAGGATTGTGAAGAGTGTTATTTGCACCTGCCAATTTTCAGTAATAGACATGTCAAAAAAATAAGGGAGGAAGGAAAAGGACAAATTCGAAAACAAGAGGGTTTTGTTGCAATATTTATTTCTTCAATGATTCAAGTTTTCTTCTTGTGAAGACAGAATATGTGTGCTTTTAAATTGCAAACTCAACAATAATAATAGCTATATAATGCATCCCTGCCAAAAGGTACCACTGAATCCAGGACTGAAAGAGTGAAATTGAGAGTCCAAGTGTCCTAATTTAATTTTCTCTTTGGGGGCTTAAATTTTTATTTAAGTTTTACTAAATTATGTTATAAAAAGATTAGCCCCAAAAAAGCTCAACTTTTTCAGTTCCTAAGGGGAACCTGAAGCAGAAAAGGGAACATGCTTTCTAGATGCTGTTCAGTTTTAGGAAGAGAATTAGATCATGTAAGACACTGCCCCTACAGATTCATGCACAATTAGTCTTTTTGCTCTCAGCATCATCATTGCTATTTTCTAAAAGTGTTTTAGTGTTTGTTTTTCCACACTAGACAATCTCAGTTACCCAGAAAATATATTTAGATGGCCTTTACTTGAATTATGTAAAATGTGACATTCATTAACAAATAGGCACCAAAATATAACACCAAATAAAATAATTTTAAGAAGTTAATTAAATTGGTAGTAAAAGTTAACAAAGGGAGAATTAATTTTTATTCTTTAAATCTGTGCAATAAATTAGTGGCTATCCATGGCTAGGCACTTCTGAAAGTGCTTAGATATAACTTTAAGAGTAGTCTTGGAACAATGACAATTTGCTTCTAAAATTTGTAGGGGGAAAAAAGTAAATATATCATTACTTGATTCAATTATATCCACAAGGTAATGAAGCAAGAGATTTAAAAAGGCTGCCAGACTATCACAAGACTTTTTTCAACACGCTATTTTTAAGAAGCCTGTGTGGTAAAACAAAGAACCAACACAAACTGTTGGATTGGGCTTGTGGGGAGAATGAAGGTGATAAAATGCACAACTGTTCCTACAGCCGCACTCTGTACACTGCCACTAACAATGTTACTGCTGTTGACAGATATTACTCTGAGAAGGTGTTAATGCTTTCAGGCATATGCTAAGCTATTAACCCATGTTACTTCCTTTTTATCCTCTAGAAATCCATAGGAAACTGACATATTACGGCAACAGAATCTGCTTTTTTCTTTAATTAGACTTTAATTTTTTCTTCTTTGAAACATATCAATTGTTACAGGGAGAAAACACCTTAAATTCCTGCTCTCGCTGAATGCTGGAGTATGCACAGACATACTGTCAAGTCTTCACTTCAGTCTTTGGGAGGAGGCTTCTCCATGCAAGCAGTGAGGAGTCCTCAGCTGCTCTGCTGCTCCTTGGTTTTCCCTGCAGGCGGGAGCTGACAGGGGTTAGCTCAGGCCACTGCGCAGCTCTTCGCTTGTGGCCACTGCACTGTGTGCTGGACCATGAGTGATGCTGTACTCTGATCTCTGCTGCGTCTAGACAGATATTCATAATGAAATAGATGTCTGGATAATGAAGCAGACTTGCACAGTCCTAATGGGATTGATGCCTACAGAGGCTGGAAAAAGAGCAACTTGCATTGCACCCTCCCGGGCTGCTGGATTTCACAAGTAAGATGAGCATGGGCAGTCAGGGTGGCTTTGCTTTGAACCTCACCTTCTCCCCACGTGCTCAGCCCCACTTGACCTCATTTGAGCTCTCAAGGCTAGGCTCTATAGAGGGTTGCACAAGTGTGCGGACTGAAACAATCAGGAGAACTTTATCCAAAATTCTCCAGAACACAGGGGTTTTTTCAGAATCAAATTTCGGTTTTTAAATATTGTGTAAGGACATGATCTAATGAATGATGGAGCGTATGTTTACTTGCATATTTTTATGCTTCTTGGCATGTGGAAATCCTTCCCAGCTAAAATAAGAGTGACTGTATCTCCCCAAGGCTACCCTTTTACGCTTCAAGAGTTCCTTGAAACAGTAGGTCAGACTGGAAGATGTTTGTATGAGTGCTAGCAGTGGCAAGAAACAGGGGAAAGAGTGCAGGCAATTGCTTTTTGTTCTTAACAAAATTGGACAGCAAAAGAGAGAGTACATCCCTAATGTCAGGAACAAGTTACAAGGCGTTCCCATAATCAGAGTACAAAAAAATTGCTGCGGAACAGAATCACAGCGAGACAGCAGGAGGATGGTCATTTCACCCTCATTCTCATCTCTATGCAGAATGGTTCCTTGGTCCTCTCTATATTAAGAAAACTTGAAAAATTTAGGAGTTGGGAAAGTTTTGAAATAATTATGGAAATATTCAGGCATTTCCTCTAGTGGTCTTTTTAGGATGTAGCATTAGAGTACTTTGGGGCTGATTTTCATTGGCTCTTCTGGTGGAGCCCAGATGCCCACTGGACCTAACCCTGCCTGTGCTGAACGCGACCTCCAAGCCAGGAGACCTCCCAGTACCTCCCTAAAGTTAAACATGTTCGCGGGTCACTCATGTTCAACGTTTCCCTGCTCGCCTTTGCCAAAGTAGATACAGAGTCAGTGTAGAGGACTTGCAAATGTATTCAGTAGGCATACATTATGCAGTTTCCCTTGTAACTGATGACCTTTCATAACATACCTGTGTGTTGGGCATTCATCAGCTGTAATGTGATACAGAACTCATGTAAGTGTATCTCTACAAAACCCATTAAATAATATATGGACCTATTGAAAAAAAGTATAACAAAAGGAGGGGGTATAGATTAATAGCCTCCTTTTCCTTTTTTTTTTTTTATTTTATGAAGGTAAAATTCTAATTTGTCCATGTTTCAAATATTAATTTCTGAAATTCTTTTAAAATTAAAATACATTTTAAAATTCATTTGCCAAAAAGTACATTTTCAATATGTCATAGTCTATAAAAATATTTTGTAATATTCATAAACACAGGTATAGATTTAAAAGATGTAAAATTAAGGCAACAGCAGAAGAGAATGCAAAAATTTCAGATCCTTTGTATTTAAATAATTTTTCAGAAATCACTTTTTGAGGTTTTTTTGATCAGCCCTTTATGTACATGTGTAAAAGGATATGCACTGTGCAGGTCCCATAGCATTTACCATAATCATCTGCTTAAAGACAGGAACCTTTTTGAAATCTGCAACTATATTAATAGCATTTCTGTCGATATAACTGTTTATGCTGGATGAAATATTCCCTGTGGTTAATAGGGCATCCACTGATATGAATTTGCTGATAAGATATAAGACTAAAAAATCTGAAACAATATTTACATTTTGGACTACTTTTAGAGGTAAGAAAATGTCTCATCTTGGGCAGATAGGCACGAATAATATGCATTCAGCTTTAGTAAAGAATGCTGCAGTTAAACTTAGGAATTTGTACTAACAGTCTTTTAATCCTTTACTATGAATTGTTCTGCTCTTTGGTTTACTGAATTCTATGTATAGAAGAGCTGTTATGGACCTTTATGATCTGATTTTTTTCTGAAATTCTACATACATTATCACTGTATGCTTGTATAATGAACTGAATTATATGGGTTTGGGCTTTAGCAATGTGTAAATAGTTTGAAGATATTGAAATAGTTTGAAGATATGGAAAAATCACATACTGACATCATTGGCAGAATGTCAATTCATTAACACCTATTAAAAGGACTACATTTAGTTCATTTTGTGGAGAATAAAAGAACTTTGAAGGAAATCTGTCAGTTAAAATGTCTAATTCTTTAAAAATTCAGAACGCTGCTTTGCAATGCACAGCAGAAAAACTAGGATAGGCTAAGCAGGAAGCATAACTTATGGAAGAAGGGCAAATGTTAACTGCTGCATAGTGGAAACCATGGCAAACTGAGCTGGCTTAAGCTCAGCTCCCTCTGGTCTGATGTTTCCAGTATTGCGAAGGTAAAACTGCTAGTGTCTATGTTAACAACATTTCTACATCTCCAATGGGGTGTGCAGGGTTATCTTCTTGTAAATTAACTATTTGATAGCATTAATTTGTGAGCCAATGGCTCATCCTACTCCACTGGAACTTCTATGGCCTTCTTTGTCTCATTATTGTAACTAGAGAAAATAGTATCCAGTCTCAACTGAAGCAATTATTAGAACTGCACCAAGCAGAATCAAAGAAAACATAGAAAAGTGTTCAGAAGTTCAACATGTGCATGATCTCTTCTTGAGTTTGTTCACCTGGCTTTCTTATCAAGAAAGTATTTTTCACTGTCATTAACAAAGCCATTATAAAACAGGTCTGTTATGTCTGTCATCATAAAAAAATGTTTCTTTCAAAATCATCTTAAACATCAAATTTAATTTTTAATTAGTACTGCAATCTCTTTACTTGGCCATAATGAAAAAATACTTTAAAAGACAGCTAAATTGTTACTAAGTTTATATGTAGTTAAGTCTTTTCAATGAGGACTGCTTAACTTCTGTCTTGTTTTCTTGTCTCGTACTGGGAGGTATTTCAGAAGATGCTCCAGTTTTCTAATCTTCATTCCCTATACAAACACGGTTTGTCAAGAATTTTAACATCTTATTATACTGGATTTTTTTGTTTCCTCCTAGAAGAGAAAAAGGGGCTGATTTCTTGTCTTCTTGGCTGCTAGTCTGGGAACATTGGTATACTTGTAAGTGGCCAACACTATGAAAGTATGATGCTTCTGTGTGGTCTAATAGCATTCTCTGTCTTCTTTAATCAGAATATTTGATAATCATCAATAAATTCTTGATAATGTGTCAATAAGACTGACACCTCCCTTTATGTGTACTGTAATAAATATTCATATAGATAAACACTAACTTTTAACAGCATATTGGGTCAGCCCTAGTTATTTTTAACTTGGATGTGGGATTCCAGACTCAATTCAAGAATAAAAAGGGATTTATAATAACTGCTGGTTTTGCTGGGAGATGGGCAGTTGATGCCGTTGATTTGACCCTTTGTTCTCGCCAGAGGGATACAGCACCTGCACACTTTCCTGAGTAATTTCACTTTGTGGAAATAGGTATATCACAGACTGCTATAATTTGTAAACTACTGTGGTTATGCAAATGGTTCTGTTTTGGAACTTGCTAAGAAAGAAGTTTTTAAGTATCAAAGTTTTTAATGATTGAATGATTTAGTCTCTTTGGTCAGCACCAGCTGTGAGCTCGCCTGATAGGATTTCTCTTTCTGTCTCTTATTTGACTGGGACTTTGGGACAAATAACATCACTTGCTTTTGCCATACCTTCCCTAGTGGCTCTCTGCCTTTGTTTTTGGCATTTTATTTAGAGGAAGAGGAGGAGAGCATTGACTGCCTGTTTCTGAGGCTGATATGCTCTATGCCCCAAAGTATATTCTGTTCCATAAACTTCTCGCTAAAATGAAATAAGTTTTTGCTTTTCATGTGTGGAGACCTTATTAATGTAAGTGAAATTGTATATATGTATGTTATTTCTGGAGGTGAAGCATTGCTTGGCTAAGCTAGCCAAAGTCTGTAGAAGACCAGACCTTTCATGTATCCACAATGCATTTTCCTAATTTATTATAAGTACCAGTCCTTGTCTCCCAGAAGTAGGAAAAGCTCTGTAAGAAGGAGATCTTCACAAATGGCCAAATATATCTGGGTTTTTCATTACCTTTTATAAGGCCAAGGTAGGAATATGGAATGCAGTAAGGGAAAACGAATACTTGATAGACCGAAAGTGAAATGTGCATCAAGAATTCCTGTGTTCCAAAAAAATGTGATGAAGTCCTGGTAGAAGGATAAGGCTTTCTAGGCAATGCTTTTATTGTGTCTTTTACCACAGTATTCACTTTACTAGTACTCAAATTTAATATATATTCCAGAATACCTAATGTATAAATTTGGATTTTAAACAATCTGTAAATTGTGCCAGCTGCAGTGGGCGGATACCTGAATGACTGTACTGCCCATCTTTGCAATTTGGTGCTCATCAGAACTCAGTTTACTCTGCCTAGCCATTGTATGCCTATTTTTATTTTTCCCCCTTATTTAGGCAAATATCCTACACATGTATTAACTGCCTGTAATTCTTTTCAGAATAAAGTAAAAATTACTGCATCTTTAAATTGACACTTAGGAGGCAAGAATGAGAAACATCTGAGCTGAGAAAAATCTGCTCTTGTCTTTTTAGGATGCCTTTTTAATGCTGGGAAAAATATACTTAGATTTGGGTTTGGCCACGAGGTATAAATTCAGTCTTTCTAACCTGTGTAAGACAGCTAAAAACAGGCCTGCTTACCCTCAACTTTATCATGCATCATAGAAATGTATAAAACCCAAGTCTTTGTCTCAAGCAACATGTGTGGGAGCATAACACAGATGAACCTTAACTTCCAGGGTCTCAATTAATAATTGGGTAATTTCCTGAAGTGCTAATCCAGTATATTACATGTTTACTGTTAACTTCTGTTCAACAGCCAAACAAAGATTGTTGAAGATGTCCTGGCTCCCTGATCTGGACATTGGGATGCTAGGGCATTCATTTTATCTGCTGTCACTAAATGGCCAAAGGAAGAGCGATTGCACCACTTGAAGATCTTTGCTCACCAGCAGGATGACCAACAGAGTTTCAAAATACTAACTGGCATGTGCCAATTGAAACCGTGCACAAGTAATAAACAGCCTGTGAAACAGAGAAAAACAAATGCATAACAATTAGTAAAGTAAATCTTTCATGACTTTCAATTACTGACTACATTCCTACTAAAATTTAATCAATGCAAACTGTCCTACTTAGCATTCCTATCCGTAAGTGACGTCTTTTGTTAAGCCATTTACTTTCTTGGTTTCTTTGTGTAAGATGATGTTATTCTGTAATAAACAGACATAACTAAAGATTACTTTTTATTGTTGTTGTTTTGCCATTTTATTGATTAGACTGGCCATGTGCTGTTGCAGAAATAACTGGTACTTATTTTCAAAAGTTGACTTTCCTAAGGCCTGAGGACAGGCCTTTCTCACTGCTTCAGGAGGAGCGCGGATGATCATCACCTCTCTGGGTGATGTCTAACACATTTTGTTATTTAAACTTAGTCACAGGTTCCGATTTCTAATGTTACGTGAAAGGTATATCAGGTCACTAGATACACCTGAATATCTGGCCATAATTATTTGTGCAGACATTAACCATTTCAGTGGCTTTTTAGTACAATTAAGTTTAAGGGTAGAAGTCTGATCCTTCCACAGGTCACAGCTTGGTATTGTTAGAGGGTGTAATATTATGACTAAGTGATGGCAGTGATACGGCATTTGTGAAAAGACTTTCTGGTCTTTACCTAACATCTTTCAGTGACTCAGTGGCCAACAGACTTGTCCCTTCCTTCCTTGTCAGGACAGCTGACAGATTCTGCTGTTATCCAGAGAAGGAGGAAGAGAGTAAAGAAAAAACTTGTAATTGCCAAGTTGGCAAACTGCATAGCTACGAGTCTGAACTGACACCTGAACTAAACCCCACCTGCTTCATAGTGATTCCAAGTGAATGCACTAACACTTCATCTGTGAGCAAGAATTCTAGCTTGCAAGGCCATTTTTTTTAGAAAGCCATGAATATGCGAGAGAGGCAAAACATTTCTGCTAAGGACCCAATAACTAGACTTCTGAGGACAGCTTTAGGACATAGATAGAGAAAGATTTAGTGGGGTTTATTCTGCACAGAAAGCCTCCCTCTCACTTTGTTTTTGCTTGATATTTTTTAAGGGAAAAATGGTGTCTCTGTAGACTTTGATGGTTTTTACTTTCATTGAAAATATTTTTCTGTCTCTCAGTTTGAATTTGCTTTGGACCTCAAAGCTTTCCCCTATGGAATGAGAAAGAAACAGCGGATAAGATAGGGATGTATTATTTCTCTTTTGAAGGTGGGAAAACTCATGCATGGTGATGAGCTGGAGTATCAGATGCCGTGGCTAAAGTCTCAGAGCAGATCTGGCAACATTTAAAATACAAGTTAAACTATTTTATGTTGAAAACACAAGACCTTGTTTCTAATACCAGGTCACCCTTCTTACTCTTTTCTGGTGCTTTGACATGGATAATGAAAATGCAGTCCTTGAAGATGGAGTTGTTTGAACAGGCTTGCTAGAACTAATGAAGAGTGTGTATGTATGCGTACATATACATATATATATACATATATATATATAGTATGGGAGTTCATATCTCTCAGAAGTCATCCAAGATTTTGCCTTACTTTGCAAGCATGCCTGTTTTATAAAACCATTATGCTAAGAGTAATTGTTGATGTCTAAATGCTGTTCAGAGTATATAAAGTTTTCTTTTTGTTAATTCGTATTGAAAAATAATTGATCAGATTTTGGTTAGTGGATTTAATTTCACTCTTATCAAATAACAGGTATTGGAGGTATTGGTTGTAAGATACAACAGCTTAGCTTCTGATATTCTTAACATGGCTAATGAGACATTATCTTCATTCTTCTAGGGTTAGTATTCAACAGCAAATTTACTTTCTGTTTTAATGTAGACAAGGTGAAGGTGTGCTAGCTAGCAAGATACTAGAGCCGGAATGGAATCTTGAGACGGTAATGGGCAAATAATACTGAAATAATGTTAATGTGAAGTTTTTGTGCATTTAATCTCTCAGGTAAACACTGGGTGACTACCTTTCCCCACTATAGACACCCTTTCCTGTGAAGAGCAGTTTCTTAGTGCCAGCAGATGGGCTCTCTGCTGGTATCAGAGCAGTGCCTGATGGTACCTGCTGCATGCTTGGTTGGCCTCAGAAAAATCCTGTTGGCCTAAAGGAAGATCTCTATTCCTAATTTTCATGAGGTGCAAGGGTTTCTGCCCAAGTTATGCTTATTCTCCTGAAGGAAAACAGTGAAAAACAGCACTGGGATAGGCTTGATTCCATGTGGGGGGGCAAGGGAGAAGCAGGAGCTTCTGTGCGTCTAGGAAGCACGCATAGGGTCCGTGACAGCTCAGGGAGAAATATCAGGGAACTTCAGCCACTGACACTAACTGCTATGCAAGAATATGCTTTAAAATTGTGTCTTGTTTTCCTGATGACATATCTGACTTTATGACAAGGATTTTGCTTTCAGCACTGATCCATAACATCAGAGCATCACCATGTAGGAGTCTGATGGCAGAGCAAAAGCAGAGGGCAGAAATATTTCTCAGCACTAGATTCTTGTTTGTATGAGACATTCAGTTCATTAAATACTTTCAGGTGACCTATAACCTGTACATCTGCTTCACACTTCCCCTCCTCCTGTTCCTGAGCTCAGATGGGTCTGTAATTGGAGCCTGGAGTCAGAAGGACACAAGTGTTTTCAGGCTGTGTTGGCTTTGGCAGTGGGTGAAAGCTGCCTGCTCGGTTGTGCAATAGCTTTGCTCACCAGCTTTTAGATGTCATTCTTGTCCAGTGTGAGGAAAGGGAGCCAAGATCTCCATGACTGGGAAGAGGGTCTGGTTATCCATACAATGGCAGGCATGCCTGGTTCTTGGTGTACTGTTTCAAAACAGCAAATGCTTTTTGCTGCTCTCAGGCGCAGCGCAGCTCGGCGAAAGGAGTGCTCCAAATGCTCCCGTGATTCTTTTTCTTTGTACCATATCATGAGACAATAAATCCATGAGACAGGAGGTATGTGTTTATACTGCACCTGCTGCTCTCCTTGCTGGACTAATACTGAGGCAGCATTCCACTGTATTAACCTGCTATGTGTTGCCCTTCCCTGTGCTAGTAAGAAAAGCCCTGCCTACGGTGTCATGGGCTGCAGTCCTGCTGCCACTGGACCATTTGCCATGGTTTACTCAGATGTAGAACATCAAAGGAACAATGAAATATTATCTGCCAGCATCTCTGTCTGCCTCCTAGAGAACTTTGTGGGTGAGTGTGAAGGGACACTAAAATGAGACAGCCTCAGATTAGGTGCTGCTTTGTACTCTTTCAGGTTCAGGCCTTGAATTCCTCAAATTTTATGTTGGGGTTTTTTTCCCTTGTAGGTTGAGCCTTCGTAAATAATGAAAGTGAGAGACACCTGATCTAGTAAGCTAATAATTGAACACTTTAGGTAATATGACATGAAAGCACCAGTACAAGACAAGATTCCTTGTACAGCTCAATCATTAGGTGATTGTCTAGGGCAAGTTGTGCATACACAAATGTGTGGCTGTCAGAAGTGTCATAACAGACTATTTCAGTGGTCTGGGCCATGAGTTGTCATGCTCAGTGGCACTGACTAAATTGTTTGCAAAATATTTTATCCTCTGACAAATCCTTAAACCCATCATATGGGAAATGAGGGAATATGACTTCACTAACGCTTGGTCTAGGGAAGTAGAGTGTCTCTGCAAGTCTTGTGTGCATGGAAGAAAAGGTCTCTGTGTGATTGGAACTGAGGCTGTTGTAAGGAAAGAGAATATGACAAGAGAAACAGTTGTGGTCAAACACCTCCAATAGTGCCAACAGAATCTCTCTGGAAATGGAGATAAAAGATGTGGTTTGATTGAAATGGCTACTCTTACTCCTGCCATTTGGAGGTCTAATGCTGTAGACTAGATGGAAGTGGGAACATAATTCCATATAGATGTAGGGGTTGACTATCTGCATATATGAACTTATATCTGCATATAGGGAAAGAGAGGAATGTAAATAAAAGACATGAGGAACTAAAATGACTGCTAGCCTTTACTTCTATTTCTGATAAATTACTGAAGGCTATGTTGCATAGAGTATTCATTTCAAGAAATTCTTGTAGTTAATGGCAGCTGTAGACACAAGAGTTGTAGGTATGCGATGCTATATGTCTGTTATTCTATGATTTATAAGTTTGGTAGAATAGATTAGAATATTTCTTTTGGAAGAGGCCTACAATGCTCCTCTAGTGCAACTCCCATACCACTTCTGGGCTGACCAAAAGTTAAAGTGTATAATGAAGGGCATTTTCCAAATGCCTCTAAACCGTGACAGGGCTGGGGCATGACCTGCCTCTCTAGGAAGCAGTTCCAGCATTTGACCAACTCTTCATAAAGAGATGCCTTCTAATATCCAGTCTGTGTGAACTTAGCACAGCTTTGAACCATGTCTACTCATCACTGGATCCCAGGGAGAAGAGATTGCCATCCTCTCTTCTTACTCGCCCCAGGAAACTGTGGAGAGCAATGAGGTCACCCCTCAGCCTCCTTTTCTCCAAACTAGACAGGCCCACAATCCTTGGTGGCTCCTCACAGGACATCTAAGATAATCCCATGCTAAGAAATAAGATAGAGAAGTTTCTCATGAAGAGACATCATAAAGATCCCTTCCAGAGGGATCCAGATAGGCTGGAGAATTGGACAAAGATCAGTGTGATGGAATTTAACAAGTCCAGATGCTGGATTCTACATCTGGGCTGGAGTAACAGCGG
>VWPU01013771.1:0-233560 GCA_013398955.1 Callaeas wilsoni
TGTCCAAACCGAGACACCATGTCTGGGATTGCTCCTTCTGTGAGTATTGTTTTAATTAGCCATTCACAGTTATTCACCAAGGTTAAATCCTCATGGGATGGGCCTGGTTTGTTAGTCAGTTTTATTTCTATCTCTGTTCATTTGAGAAATCTTCAGATCAGAGCAAATTTCTGTCATCTTTGGATCATCATTCACTCTGATACACACAAGGCAGGTAATTTTACAAATGACTTAATTTTGAGATTATTGTGATGGCCTTAGATAATTCTAAGAACTGGTAGAAGTTCTAGAAAAGAAAGTCAGTCCCAAGATAGTCAGCTTGGGAAAAAAAAAAAGAGAGACTTTAAGGAACACAAGGAATATTTTTTCATTTATGGAAATTTTAGATGCAGTATCTTCATATTCAAATATCCCACATGAGGGACAACAGTCTCTTGTTTCCCCTCAACACATCACTAATGTTTCACTTCCTGGATTTCCTCATTCTTTTCCTAATTTCTTGGCATTTATCTCATACTTTCTTCCTTACTGGAGTGTCTGTTTTCATCTGCTTCGTCTTTTAATTTAAAGACATCCTGTTCATTCAGCTTCTCCTATTTCCCTCATGCAATGGAACATGTTACTCTCCTGCCTCTAAAACACTGCACTTGCTTGTTTGCTTGTTTGTGTGAACATACTTAAAAATGCCTGAGGATAAAGAATGATATTCTGTCTCTATAATGATAGCTCTTTCAAACTGTAAGCTGATTCTACAACATATCTGATTTTCACCACCTTTTTACTTTTAAAATCATCCTTATTTTTAGTATTACATTTTTTAGTTTTACATCTTTAGCATTACCTTTTAGAATCAATTCAGAAATTCAGAAATGTGAGTAATTTATGCACATGAGAAGCTTTTAAAATCTCCTTTGAACTTTTTCTTGAGTGAAATTGCTCAATGTTTCTTTGTGTCCTGAGCAGTCAAATCAAATTATCTGGCTAAACACTCAAAATCTGAAACACTGTCTTACAAGTACAAGTGTGTGTTGAAGCATGGGTCCTCAGCTGGTTTTGAGGTATTGAAAAAGAGAACTATGTTCTAAGGACAGTCATAGTTTTAAACTAACGTCCAGCAGGACTGTCAAAAGGTAATGGAGACAAAGAACACAAATGAGCACAACACCCTTCACCTTTCACTGCCCAAGGTTTCTTCCAGTTTGGATCCCTTGCAGCCAATTCGCAGCTCAGCCTCTGGAGCCAGGACTGAATTTTGCCCTGACCTCAACTGGAATGACTGCTGAGCAGAGACCACCTCTCCAAAACCTGATGTTTGTTCTCCTGCTCTCACTTCAAATCGCCTTCTGGACAGCACAGGGGCTGTGCTGCACTGTCCTCAGCCGTGGATTTTACAAAGAGCTCAGCTTTTGGAGGTGATGACAGTCACTGACTTGGAAATAAGCTGGGTAGTTTGTCAGGTATGGAAGGGTGTGAGCTGTTTGTGTGGATTTTCATGTGCATCGATGCCATAGTAATGACATTGTTCTATATGTGTCTAGAGCTCAGGATAAGGCCTTGAAATGAAAGCAAATTCAACTGCCTCATACATGTGTCAAGGGGATCTAAACATCCAACAAGATATAGGCGCAAAATAAGCTTTAAATAATGCAAAAGCCACTAGAATTCAGAGTTGTTGGAGTGAAATGGAAGAAAAGGTGTTAAATCTTGTTTTGGTGCCTTTATTCCCAGTTTGTCTACTGCTAAACTTTAACCAGTGAGATGACTTTCTTAGAGCCCTTTGTATATTGTAATAAACTGTTTCTGCCTTTATCTGACTGCTAGAGCTCAGATAGGAAAGAGACTGCCCAATAAATGCATTAGACTTTGAATGTGCTGTCAACCTTCACTCCATTCTGCAGATAAATTTTATGATTTTTTTTTGTTTGTTTGTTTCACTATAGCTACTGCATGTGGGATCAACCAGATTTTGTATTTTCCCCAGCAATCACCCTAGGACTATTGGATTGTTTTACTTTCCTATTAGAAACAAACATAATGTCTGTCTTTGTGTTACTATTTTGGTATATTAATTTTTTCTGTATATTTAAATGTACCACCCATCTAACCCAATTCAGGAAATTCTACTGCAGCTTAAAAAGAGAAAAATTATCCTCACACAATCAGAAAAGCATGCCTTTTTATTAAAAGAAAACAAACAGCAGGCTTATATCAAATGTAATCAGCTATACCACTAAAAATCAAAATAACTACTTTGGAATTTTAAAGGAGCTTATAATTCTGCATAAAAATGATTTAAAGTAATTTTAATAAAAATTTTTCCGGTATGGGTAGGTATAACTCTGCTTGTCAGCACATCTGTATTTTTCTTTCATCTAATAAACTAGCTAGGACAGTGCAGCAAAGGAACATTATAATATTAACAATGTTGCTGGAAAGCTCTGTGCTTTAGAATGAATTAACTTTCACTGCACTGCAGAACATACAAAGTGAAATTGGCTCAGCTCAGAATAGCAAGTTTAACCCCTTAGAAGCTGCTGAGCTCTACTTATGTCTCGATGCTTGTTTTTGAGCAGCCTTGGCATGTGAATCACGTAGGTAGCTGACATATTTGGCAAATTTGGAAAACAACTGCTTAGGAAAAATCTGAGAAAACATTTTTATTTTATTCAACAACAACAAAAAATGTTGCAGCGTTGCTTGCCATGAATTTGCCAAGAGACAGTAGTCAGGTTTGAGAAATACCAGGGAGTTAATATTGTGGGAGTAGAACTGAAATATGTGTCTTGTTATCCGAATATTCATTCACAGTGCCAGAATGAATAATCCTTTTCTGTGGTTGCACCCAGGCTTTGATTTTCCTCCTCTTAAAAATTTACTAGCTAAATGGCTGAAGAATGATTAAGTGAAAATCTGCGAGCCGATCAGCACTGTGTCCCTTCTGCACTGATCCATACAGGAAAGTTCATTGGAAAGATTTCATCATGCCACTGACTTCCATGGGATCTACTTAAGCAATTCTTTTTCAGGGTGAGAATATTGTACAGGGCAGCTGCTTTTGTGATATGTCCAGGAAGACACAGACTTGGACCACTTAGTGCGTTTTACACAGGTCATAAACCAGATAATAATCTTTTATTACCACCATATCAGACTATAGTCAGTGTAGAGATCTAAAAGGAAAACATTCTGCATATCAGATCTTTTTTTCTCTTAATTTAAATAAAATAAAAAAAAAACAAAACCAAAACACAAGCAATATTATATTTTCCATGAATCAAATAAAATTTATTGGAAATATTATTTTTCTATCTGTATCATGGTGGGAATTTACTGTGAGTTTGGGGGGGGTTGGATAGGCTGAGGGGTTGTTATTTTACATTATAACTATTTTATGAATTTCGTAGTTCGAAAGTGTCGTGTCTCCAGACTGAGCTATATCAGGTAGACTAATTTTTCCTATTCTTACTTTACTACTAATTACTACTAATTACTTACTTTACTACTAATTACTACTAATTTTCTCCACTTTTAAACAATTCCTATTAATTTCAAATGCCATGGGAAATCTGGAGAGGATGATATGCTTAATGCTGTTGAGTTGTTGTTCCTCTTTAAGGTATGCTGTGCTGTGTTCTTGTCTTTTTGAAATCTGTGGCTTTTGTATTTTCAAATACTCACAGCAGAGTAAATATATTCTAATGTGATACTTTTACTTGGTCTATTCATTAAAAAACATTTAAAGAATCCAGTTGTATATATGAGCAGGAAAAGCAGAAACTCACTTGGTAAAGTGAGTTGCACAGAAACTCTAGTACATCATGTACTGAGGAGTGAAAAGAGGAAAAGTCAGGTTCAGTCTTAATCCTTTTCTGCTAAACCTTCCAATTGGACATTTCCTACTGTATTTTTCTTTAGCCAGCTCCCAGCCTTACTATACTTACAAAAATTCAAACTTCTAATGCTCCATTGATTTTACATCTCCACAATTTCTCACGCGTCCAAAGAAAACAATCTCTCTGCTCTGATTTCCTACCAAGGGCCCAATTAAGGGACCACTAACCCTGCTATGCCTCTCAAGAAAGCTCTCAATCCCTCTTTGCTGACAATGTCTGTCTCACCTTTTCATGCTAAACACATACTTCGCTGAAATAATTCCTTGGGCAACTTACTCGATTAATTAGATCACTAGTTTTGAGATCTGTTCTCCGTTACTTGCATAGATCTCATTGCAACTCTGCTTTATTCCTTGTCATATAAAAATGGCACACTGCAAAGCTAGGAAAGCTGTTTGTTGGATCAGCTCCACTTCCTGGTGGATATATTCTGCTTTTAACAGCTTGTGAGAAGTGTCTTTGATATATGTGTACAAGTATATGTGCATGTACATATACACACATACACATGCAAGCTACAGGCTATATGAATGCCTAATATACAAAAATAGAAGTAAGAATTATTTAATATTTCTAGATTCCATATCTCACCCAAAAATCTCATTGGGTCCATAAAAAATCTTTCTGTTCAATTTTATTTGGAAAATATATATAATTGTTTCCTTCCTCATGTTTTTTATTCTCTTCTCTACTCACTTCATTTGCTTTTCCTGTCTTTCTATATGTCATGTGAAAGAAATGGATTTTCTCTAAAAGTAGTACAAATTCTTTATGCCTATATCAATGTGCCCTCAAGAAAAGTTCCTTACTTATTTTACTCATGTAAAACCAAATACTGGAAATTTATTCTACATTTAGAGTGTGTTAAATGCTGTAGATGTCTTCCCAGAAGAGTTTAAGCACAAGTGAAGTTCTGAAGAAAATACCGAGAAGTTGTTTTTTGTCATCTGAGATGAAAGAATGATCTCTCTTCATAACTTGTGGAATAGTCTTAAACAGAACAGTTGTTAATGTCGTAACTGAAAACCGATGTAAGAATTATATCAACATTGTATCTTTATTGCAGCATTACCACAGAGAGACCCTAATATAGTCAAATTTTAGAAAGAGTTGTTGCAAATACTGTGAGTGTACTGTCTCCAGTAACTATCTGTTATCACTATGGTTGCAACAACAAATATTCATGATTGGAATGAACTTCATAAGAGTAAAAGAATTAAGAGGAATGAAAAAGCTTACTGCTTGCATTAGGATAGGACTTAAACAATTTTAGGAATGATGAAACAGATGGGATCAGCTCTGATCTTCCTGAGGCTCTGTGATTCGGGTCCTGATTGTGTAAGGGTATGTCCCTAGTCTGTTGTGTACCTTCTTAGGCTACAGCAGTACATTTTGCAAGTTTAAGTTTGGTTTTGAGGCATAATCTCTGTAACTCAGAATTCATCACATTACTAAATTTTGCTAATGACCCTGGAGTCTATGTTGTCTTCTAGTCATGCAGAAATAGTAGGATTATACACAACAGTGTGATGGTTAATAACAGTTGTTTTTTTATCTCATCACTGCAATTTTGTAGTATTTGCTTATGTGTTTTTCTTCTGAAACTCTCATTACCTTACAGTGCAAAACTGTGACGTCAGAAAAAAAAAGCCTGCAAATTCTTGCTCTTCATAATGAATTAATTACTAAAGTGATTGTAGATTTTCATCTGTCTCTGGTATTCCCAATTTTCTTCTCATCTCCTTTTCTTATCCCATGCCCTGTTTTGCAGCTTAATCCTATTTAACTTTGCTCCTAGGAAACTCAGAGGTGCCAGTGAACAACAGACTTGAGGCAGTCATAGTCAGCACTGCTTTTGACAAACATTGCAAGAGCTGCTCTAAACACAATGTACCTTCAAAGAATGACCCTCAACAATGAAGACTTAATTAATACACCAGAATGTAGTCAATTGGATATCAGATGACAGGATTATCTTGTTTTTTACCAGATACCTGTCAGTAACTTGTACCTCTGATCCTCAGCGACTTTCTGATTTATATGTTCTGTCTCAGAAATGTCTCTTATGCTGATGTCCTAATGAATCTTATGCTTTTTTGGTGTTTACATATTGTGATAATCAGTCACTAGCATTTATGTGTCTTCAAGACACAAAAATCGATTGTTGTTCCTTTTTTAAGACTGACTTTTCAGTGGAGTAGAGGATATTTCCCATGTGGATATAGAAAAATACAAACAGAACTGAATCTTTCTTTATTCTGGCTGATTTATTTCAGCCTCAGACAAAAAAGCTATTGGGAAATTCATGTGGGTTAAGATGGACTTTTGTACTGTAGTTCCCGTATACATTATAGAGTTCATATTCTTATCTTCTTTGGCATAATTCATGTCTGGTCAGGGTAGACCTTGTCAGACAACTATTTTTCTTAGTGTTCAGATAGGCTCTGTGGACCATGCTGTTTCCTAACAGTACATAACAATTGTATAATATACACAGATGATTCTTATATACTGCAATTGAATTTAAGTATCCCTATTTTTTCAACTCTTGACACTGCCCACTTTTGTTTTGCTTTGGTTTTTTCCCACCATCTATTAAAAAAAAAGTCATTTTAGCTTATTTAATATTTCTTAATTTTGAATTCCTCAAAAATAACAGTTAGGATATGAAAAAAACTACAAAATACAAACAAAATTTAAACCTCAACAAAACATGTCACTTGAGAGAAAAGGTACGGAAATTGATAGTGCAATTTGTTACCCACCTAGAGCTCATCTAAATTCAGAATCAAAGTTTCTAAAAATATCTATATATTAATGTTCATTTGGCTGTATGACTTCTTTCTTTTCTTGAGTGTAAGATTCACAAAGGAGAAAGACTGGGAAAAAATGCCAAAGGCATGTGACCACTTGAAGAGCAATAAAATTTGTAGTTTGACTCGTTGCCCTAAGGATGCATTGGCATCTGAGGGCTCCTTCCTTGTAGGTTTGATGGCAATCTGCATTTTCATGAACTGTCAGACATGATTGCCAAAGGTGATGATATTACAGCAATGAGATTATGACAAAAAGATGACAAAAAGATTTGATTCTGTGTTAGAAACCTTCATATGCATTGTCACAAAATGTGAAGAATTTGATACTATAGGCAATGAGAACAGACATAAAATTTTGAGCCTAAAAATTGCAACTGTGTGACATTTGTTTTGTATCACCATATAAAGCCTCAGCAAAATAAAGTGGAACGAGTGGACAGGATGTTATCAGATAGGAGTTTTGAATTGTAAGGCTTTTCTCTAGCTCAGAGACCCACTCTGTAAATATTATGTTTTAAAATGGCTACCTGAGATACTTGGAGCTTAGAACATCTCCTTCCAGTTATGCCTATCAAAGTAAATAATAAGCAGAGCTCTTGCTGTGCCACTTTTTCCATTATGCTTGTCAATGAAGAAGCAGAATAAAATTCTCAAGATGTGAGGAAAATGGAACATATTTAGTTAGAGGGATCTTGGATTCACTTATAAAGTATATATTTTCTTTGAAAATGTTAAATTGTTTGAGAGATGGGTACTGAGAATAACAGCTTTTATTTTCTAAACACCAATTACATATGAGTGAAAAATATGTATCTGTGTGACTCAAAGAATAGGTTTAATTTTTTGAAGGATCACACAGATAAGCACTTCAGGGAAAGGTACAGATGGTTGCATGTACATCCTGCAAACTCATGGCTGTTATAACAAAGGCTAAATCCTTTGACAGATATTCTGTATATACAGCCATCTTTATGTTACTTTAGAATTCTGCAGGGATAAAGAAGTCAGTCGCACATAAGGACAGAAATAGAGGCATACACTGAAAGGCATTGCAGCATTTTGTATAGTAAAATGCAAACTGTCTTATCTTAAACTCAAAAAAACCTTTTAAAAGATACCTAAATATTCCTATTATAGGAGAAAATATTTTTAATATGGGTCTGATCTGTAGCAACATATACTGGCTGATGTGGCTGTGTTTTGTTATGGTTTCTTGGTTCCCAATTCTTTTGGCAGAAAACCCGTGCCTGATTTCTGATCTTAGCTACGCTGGCAGATATTCCTGCCTAGCTTGTTAAATCAGCTTCTGAATAACAGCTGATTTCACATTTTAAGCATCAATGTGTAACCACGTAGCTGAAATCAGAATCAAGTGTCTTCAATCAAAAATGTGAAAAATAAGAAAAAGCAGTCATTCCCCCACACTTCAGCTTTCTGGCTGCCTGCCATCTTGTAAAGATATTTCAGTCTCTGCGGCTCAAGCCTTTTTTATTCTAATGCCTCCTTGTGCAAATGCATGTTCTCATGTGTCTTTCTCTTTGCTGCAGGCATAGTGCACCTGTTTGAAAGGCGCACATAACTTTTTTTTTTTTGCCATTTCCCAACTGCTGGCTCTTTTGGCAGGAATCTGTCTCCAACAGCTGAGAAGGCAGAAAAGCTAAAGCCCTTTTTCTCCTTAGAAGAGCTACCTACCTTCAGCTCTTTGAAGAGCTGTGTGACACTACTGGAACTTGCTTCCCTTGAACTCTAGCACTAGGACTGAAATTTACATAGTAGTGGAGCTTCCCAATTGTTTAATGAGAGGGACATGTTTTTGAGGGACAGTTAAGGGCACGGGTAATCTTTTTCTGGCCTGCTGCTTAGCTTTTCAATGTTGTCAACACTCCTTATAAAAATATGGTTCTATTCCATATTGCAGAATTTGATATACCCATTTCTCTTTTACAGAGCTCAAACCCATATGGCATTTGCTTCCTGCTGAGACCTCCACACCAGGCATCTCTTCAGCAAAGCAACCAAGACTCAAAGAAAAATTTATAACATGTTCTTTGCTCCTTGTTCTCACATACCTAAGCCCTCTTCTCTAAATCAGAGGCCCAGAGGATCCTCTGATGAAGATCAGGAAATCCTACCTCCAGTTTAACCTGGAAGCTGAAGAATTCCGCATTCTGGTAGTCACAGGAACGAATCAGTCCTCCATACTGCTTGTCCAATAGCAATACTTCTCTCTAAATTGGTACAGATCTTCTTGATAAATGTCAAGTCACAGTGCTGCTACCTTCCAGGCCACCAGCAATAAAGTGGGTGAAGTTTGGGTGCAGTTAGAAATTCTGCAGGTGATGCATGAGGCAGATAGTCCTGCTCAGTGTGCCACTGCTCTTTTGTGCCAAAATGTAGTAAAAACTTATTTCAGCCAATAAATAAGACATGGTTTTGAGAACACACAGGAAACTGTTCTTTTGAGTAAGAAGGTATTATTTAATTTGGTCACTCTCAGCATACACTTGCAAGCTGAACAAAGACGAGCTAGATAACAATCATACCATTCTGCCAAATGCATTCATGTGGAGAAGGAAAAACAAAAGGTACACTCATGATTTTTTCTGAAATGACACAAGTTGCTTTCCCTTCTCCCCCATTTGATGTCTGTCCTTTTGTTCTTGTCCCTGCCTATTCTTTACATTATGTTTCTACATTAGCTGTATGTTTTTCAGTGTATCTTATTGTATTTCAGCTCAGGCAAAATGAATTTTAGGATGGTGCCCCCAGAAAAGATTTACAAAGCTGCCTCTGTGAGAGGTGGCTGCTTCCAGATGTGAGTATAATGCTAGTGCAGCCACCTCTGTGTTTAAATTTTTAGAAACATGTGGTTTCCATTTTGGTAAATTCTATATGTCAGTTCAAAAGACGTGATACATTTTATATTTCTGTTCTTCAATAAAAGTCATTGTCCTGGCCTATCTCCAGCCCAAAGGCAAGAGAAAGTGTTCTGACTATGTTGGGATTTGTTCAGCTCTTCTTAAATCTACAGCACACCAAAGGGCTATATACACACATGATGGAGTCAAGGTGTGATCCTCAGGTGATGAACACCAAATACAAAAAAACCCCCACATATAAAACACCCACTAATTAAAAAAAAAATAAAGAGAGAGAGAGAGAGAAAAGAAAAAGAAAGAAAAAGAGGAGCCAAGACAAAAATCTACTTATGGAAAAATCAATATGCTTTTCTAGCTGGGGTTAAACCACAACACCGTGTTAAATAGGTCATTGCATCAAAACCTATTCAAATTAGGCATTGCCAAAGGTAATGATGCATTGGAATTAATTACAATTAGCCAGCATTCATCATAAGAGGCTTTTTAGGACAAAGATAAAAGAATTAGAAAGAGCTGATTGTGTTTGGAAGAGGAGGGCAGAGTGGATATTGTCTCAACTTTTGTTTGGTCATAGGTGGAGAAAAAAGGGATTATGCTTTGCATGCTGCCTCAAAGGTCTAGTCAGAAACCTATTGTTTGCTAAGTACCCCTGCAATGGTTAGAAAGTGTGTAGAACTTGAAAGGCTATTTGGCATAAAAATTTTCTATAAATTCTTGTATTTTCTCTAAAGTACTTCTTTTTGTCCCTGGAGAAAAAAATCATATTACTTTACACTTAAATGTTTATGATGTGTAAGGTGAAGAGAGATAACGCTTTAAAATACATGGTACATGTGCACAAACACCATCTCAAGCAGAAGAGCCACTCAACTTGGTGATGGTTTTCTCCAAAAATTAGATGAAAAACGGACACAGAAACCTTGTGAATGCTCTCTGTTTGAAAGGCGACCATTCCTCCCTATGTCTAAAACATTCCGGTTATAAGGAAGAAGGATGTAGTTATGATGAGCACCCCGTAACAGAGGTATAAGAAGAGGCAACAGTCAAGGCAGGATTTAGTTGTATATGGCACCAACTGTCCCTAGTGAATGGTGAATGTTTTGTGTTGCTTACGTGCCGCTGACTCACCTCTGCAGTGCAGACCTTTACCTGCTGCAGCGATGTAGGCTTTTCATTTATTTAAACTTGCCTATACCTGCTAGGATGTCCATGCATTGCTCCAAATACGAGCACATAGGTAGATACTCCAGAGAAGCTGTACCCTGAGATGTGTTTTTTTGTAAGCAACAGCACTAAATGTGGTGTTGCTGGGCATGTGTCTCCTCTGGCATGCCCAATCCAGTACCCTTTATGCAAGCTAAAGGTAGCAGAGAAGCTCTGCCTTAGGCAAACACATGGACCTTCCCAACCATGCTGTGCAATCTGTACCCCTACACACTTCATGTTACACTGCATTATTCACAGCTCTCTTATCTATTCTTTCATCTGACATTCACAGAATTAAAAAATGCGGGGTAATAGGCACATATAGAGGTAAGATACAAAGAATGACACGGAACATTCAGGGCTGGAAGGGACCCACAAGGACCATTAAGTCCAGCTCCCAAGTGCATCGCCCATACAGGGATCAAACCCGCAACCATGGCATCATCAACACCACAGTCTAACCAGCTAAGCTGGGTGACCATCTTTGGATTTAAAAGTAAGAAAAACAGTCTTCTAACGACTAATTTTACCTCTTGAATCCTAAAATTGGGATAGTATGCATGATAGTCAACTGATCAAATGTAAAATTACATCAGCAGCTGGATTCTTATGAGGACATTTATTACGGACACTGAAGAGAATAGAAAAGTGAATGTAAAAAATGAATTTTGATACAGCTAGAACAAAACAATGAGGTAATATTTGGTCATTTATATTTAGTCATGGTACTGCTGATATTGTTCAAAACTTTCATTTTTTTTCATAATTCCATCACTCGAGGCAGCAAGTTTGTTTTTAACTTCAATTGCTTTGTTTATTAATTTTTAAATTTTTAATGTAAAAGGCCATATTTTCCTGTTTGTTTTCCTTTCTTCTGTTTTTTTTTTTTTTTACTTTTATGTCCTATTGTGCCATTTGTTTGTTTTATTATAAAATCATCTGGCATACATTCTTAAGAGTTAACACTGTAAGACTACTCACCTCAGATGACAACCACAGAACAAACCAGGATGGCAACGGAAGAAGCTTGGCTTACTCTTTCGACTCTTTATTAAAAAAAAAAAATAAATTAGAGTCTATTCATTTTTATGCTGTAAAAGTTATGAATTTCTGTTTTCAGACAAAATGAAGTTACATTTTAAATGAAGGCAAACACTTTAAAAAACCCCCTTGTTTAATCAAAAATGAATCTTTCTGTCAAAGAAAATGTGGAGTAGAAAATTCTCAGCCAGCTCACTTCTGTCTTATATACATTCTCATGGGATTAAACTTCTTATTTCAAATAGAAGAAAGAGACTTAAAATCCCCAAATCATACATTTCAACATCCTATCATATGTCAGTCAATTTTTCCTTCAGTTTTCTTTCACTGCAGTTGGCTTTTATGTTCCTACTTAGGCAATCAAGACTAAGAAATAGCCAGAAACTCATCATCAATCTTTATTCCAGGACAAAATAATTTTGAATGGTCTGTAATTCCTCATAGATGTCTCTGTTTTTATCAGCACTTCAGGATCTCCTAAAAAGCAACCCCTCAGTATGATACCTTCTGTTTTCAGTGGGGTTTTTTTCAGCAAAAAGCCCAAATATTCCCCAAAATAAAATGCAATATCTTTCTAAAAGGGGGGGAAATATTTTCATTTTCTTTTTCTCAGTAATATTCTTTTATATGACTTTTTCTTAAACTCAGTAGAAATTATGAAAAGACAATCATACTGATTATATATTCTTCAGGCAACTGTCACCACAGAACATCATGGTATTTGACTATAAGTTTTGAATTACTATCTTTGTTTTTGTGTGTAGTTCTGCTGAGATTTGATAACTAATGGGAATAGTGGTCATGCACAAAAAGATCTTTATTTTTCCAATTCACTTTATATTTTTTCTGTTCCTCTTCCTGTCTTTATTCTCTTTTTAATATGTGCAGTTTCATTTTGTCAACATTATAGGAATGTTATACTTTAAGAAATTGCCTATTTATTTTCTCACAGCTGTAGGTACCAATTTTTGTCTTGTAGAACAGAATACTGTGAGGTAAAAATTCTTTTCTATTGTGGTTGCAGCAAAGTGATATTCTGTATTTTATTAATTCAAAAGTTCAACACTTAATGAGCTTTCATGATGCTACAACACCATGAAAGGTTTGTTCGCAAAATGAATGCAGTTGAGGGTTTAACTCTTTGCTAACATTAATAAAGATGTAGCCTGTAACAGTATGCACTTGAAATCTCCCTTTAAAGATATTAGCCATTTTATAAAATAACTTTCTCTAACTAGGTGTCTCCTGTACTGGCCATTATTTTGCAGCCCACAGCCTCTGACTGAATCATTAACAGTAATTGCTGAATGTGAGATCTCTCAGTTTAATTCCAGCAGTCTGTATCACCCAAGGAAAGACCTAAACACTACAGTCAACATAACCCCAGGATCATGAAGCCTTGTGGTAAGTTCTCCAGGAGTTGATGGAGGTACGACAGGAAAAACACCCCAGAGGAGTTATCTAACATAAGACCGCAAGTACACGAGTAATCTTACAGCTCTTCAATTTTAAAACAAATACTTCTGTGAAGCTGCATTTCCCTCAGAGTCATGTTGTACTGAGTTGCTAGCATCCAAGAAGCATCAAGTTCACATCATAACCTTCCCCTCCACGGTGACGTTCTCCCCCTCCAGCTGACTGTTTTCACAAACTGAGTCAGAAATTACTGAGTGTCAGCTGAGCTCTGCCAGCTGAAGTCTGTTCAGTTGAGACTGATCAACAGGTTCAAAAATTATTATGGTGAGCTCACTCAAAATTCAGCAGGGACAGGTGCAAAATGCTACATTTAGTAAAGAGTAATCAGCTGCCCAAAGGCAAGCTGAAGAACAACTAACTAGCAAAAGAAGAGCTATAGATTATAATCGATCACAACATCTAAATAGTGCTTTGTTGTGAGGAAAACCAAATAACACCTTAGATTGAATAAACAGAAATGCTTCCTGTAAGACAATCTGCAATATTTTCTCCACCTTAAGATGATTATGGAATGTTTGAAGAAAATCCAAAGAGGAAAATGAAGGATCGGTCTTTATAACACAACCTCCAAGGAAAGACTTAGCAGGTGATGTTATCTGAATGAAAAAGGAGGCCCTACGGGTGGTCATGATGTCCAATGTCAAAAGGGTAAATACAAAGGAAGAACAGAAAAATTTTATGTCAGGTCTTAGTTGGGCAGGACAGAAAGCAGTAGACTGAAATTGTGTCAAGGAAAGTTCAGCAAAGATAGCAAAGTATTTTCAATACTACAAATATGAAGCACTGCAGTAGATTGCTTGGAAAAATTGCCATTGCAGAAAGTCTTTAAGACAGATCTAGATTCAGGTGAATGAGAATTATTTAAAGAAGAGCTGATCATGCCTTGGAAAAGGAGAATGGTCTACATGAACTCTGTGGCTCTCTTGCCACCCATACTTTCTATTGGTTTGGATTTCTACTGGCTAATCTGTTGCTGATGCACAGACTTGCAAACAGTACAGCTGTTGAGCCTCATCTTGTTAGGAATCTGGGATAGAAATAAAAGCTGAAGCTTTCAAGAGTGTGTCATCTTCCCTCTATACTGCTTAGATCTGCTCTCTCTTTGCAGTCTGATGTCAGGCAAGTGATTAAACTCAGATTGTTGGGGAGTTTGGTGTTGGAACTAGGGATGGTTTTAATCCAGAAACATGAATGAAACAATAAATACAGCTGGCAAACAATACAAACTGACTGTTTCTGAATATTTTTGTGCTTTAATGTAAGGAATCCTGTTTCATAGTTCTTAAGGGAATTGTTATTTGCCTCTAAAGTTTATAAATTCTTAGACATGTTGTTCCCAGAGCATATACTAGTTTGAATACAAAGAATTTATGATCTGAATTCAGGATTTTTTTGGGCGGGGGCGGGAAGGAAGGGTGAAATTACATTGTCTATTACTGTTCAATTATTATGCATTCTCTTGCCTCACATCCAGTTAGGAAGGAGGAATCACAAAATGTAGTTCATATGTCTTTGCTACATGCCATGAACAATAGTGAACAGCAAACAGCTGAAACAATTGTTTACACAAATCCTCTAGACTGAAATTTGTGCATATGTTTGAAAATAATTAAGACAACTACAGACATCAATAAGTTTATAAGTTGTTCACAAAACCCAAAAATTAGATGCTTTTTCAGCTAATTAATATCTAACAGAACAGTGAGCCAGTCCTCATGACCAAATGAGTCAAAAAATCTTTTCCTGAAGCAACATGTGAAACCTTAAGTCTGCATTTTGCATTTTCTATCAGCTCCATAGAACAAGAGGGAGCACAGGCAGCACTAAGGGCATAGAGAAAGAAGAAAGATAATGTCTTCACCTATCATGATTTGTGTGTGACTGGTGCTTTGGTTTTCATCCTCCAATTACCAGAAGTGATCACACAGAAACTAAGAGCTGATGGAACATCTTTAAGCCAGGTGCTGCCACTTATCAGCTCTAGTATCTACTTTTTGCTCCCACACTAATGAAAAATGATTTCAAAAGAAATGAAGATCCTGTTTCAATAAGATTGGGGAAAAGATGTAACCTAAAAGCTGTCTACAGACTCAGGAATAAGTGAAATGTTTTGACAGGGAAAAATATGTGTTGGCAACATTGCTCGACTCAGATTTCAAAAGTAAAATTGAAACCATACTTCTACAGGGTGCAGACGCTGACAACTGGAAGCCTGTTCTGCAATATATAGTAGTGCAGAATATGCCAGCCAGCTCCTCCTCTCTCCTTTTCCTTTCATGTACAGGAAAAATACATTTCAAGGAAAAGAACAGTCTGACTTGGTAAATTTTTGAAAACAAACAAACAAAATCCAAATCTGACTCTGATATGACTGTAAAGGGGTCAGAGAAGACAGAGAGCATCTGCATCTAACTGTATAAAACTGCAAGGAAGGCGATTTTCTTCAGACATCTGTGGTCATTCCAGGCAAAATCTGGGCTGAGCCCGTGTCTGTGTTGAGTCAGCCTACATGAGGTGCAGAACTGAGCCCATGGAAGAGTCACATTTCAAAAATCCAGGCTTCAGTTTTAAGAAGGGTGATTTCAAGTAAGATTGTGAAGATAGGGTTTTGTCAATTTATTAGATCAGTTTGAGCAACAGCTATGAAAAGTGAAGCCTCCAAATTCATATGGGCAAGGAAGAACCAACACTTAAAACTAATAAAGAAGCCCAGAAAACAAACATTTCAAATGATATGTGTTTTGTTCTTAGTTTCTTGGTCATGGTCACTGCAATATAACCTGCAGCACTTTTTGCAATGAGTAAAACCGTTTTGGACCAAGAAACTGTGAATGACAATCAGCTATTTCACTGAATCATTCAAAAATAAAATATAAAAGAAAGGCAAATAATCCCCTCTCATCTTCTGTTGTTTTCATGTGAGAAGATCTAGAGATAAATCAAAGATTTTTTTTCTTGAAATATCTTTTTCAAATAAAAACATTATATAAATCTAGAATTTTGCTTTTTTCTTTTTTCTTTTGGACAGATATTAGTTATTTCAATGTTTTTACCTTGATTTTTCTTTTCCTTTTTCTCCTGTAACATTATACAAGCTCATATAAGGTCAAACTCCTTAAGGAATTTGTTCTACAACCTTCCTCTAAGGTTTCCCAACTCTATATATTAACTTCCTGCTGACATCTGAAGCTTTGTTTCTCAGGGCACTTAGCAGAGGAGTGAGCATATGTCTGAATCTTTTTTCAAAGAATCCATTCTGCAGATTCTGTTCCCAAAGAAGTGTATTTATAAGAGATGCTTCGGCACTTCTTGATTTGGTTTTCAACACAGATACTGTTGTACTAGATCTCCTGTCTACATTTTTTGGTGCAGCAGTGCACAGGACATTTATATGTATATATGGTTCTTCCCAAAGTATGAACTTGACATGGGAATTGAAACTATGTGGTTCCATGTGCTGGTCTTATTGGAGAGAAACTCCCTCCGAAACCCTTGGGTGATGCTCCTCTCTACCTCGCAGACAGACAAGGCAGAGCAGAGCGCCCTTCTGTCTGCTCCAGTCATGCCCAGACCAGCTTTGTCCTAGAGGAGCAGGCATGCAGTGGCTCTGGTTTTGCCTCCAGCAAAGGGGGCTAAAAGGGCCTTCTGAGAGGCAGCAATAATCCACAGCACCTTCCTCTTCGTGTGAGCCATTACACCACCAAGGAAATCCTTTAGCGTGACTCCAAAGATAAAGCGGTGTCATAGAGCAGCGCCCTGAAATGCTGAGATCAGTGTGTGGATGCCGAGATGGGTGTGCTTAAGAACTGCAGCCTAGAGGGTAAATGTGCTGCTACATTCCCCACACCCTTTCTCTTGTTTAAATTTCTCCCATAGCTTTGTGGAGTTTACATGTAGGCTATCTCACCTTTGTCCTTATGCTCTGCATTCAAATTAGGTTGATGAGGTGGATTTCAAGTACATTATAAGCCTTATATTCATTAAGCACCAAAAAATGAAAATGAAGAGTGTGGGGGAACTGGCAGGAGAGAAGAGAAGGATGTAAAAATAAGAAGAAAATGAGAAAATGCAGAGCAAACGGAAAGCAGGGAAGAGTCAGGAAGGAATGAGAATTTTCTTCTCATTTTAAAGGTCATTTCCTCCCTCTGGCTGGTTTCTGTAACAATAGTAATATATACTACCAATACCAACACTTCAGGGGTTATTTTTTAACATATTGAAAGGATGGGAACATTTTTGGCTGAAAATATTAAAAAGTTTCAGTAATAAAACCCAAAAAACCCTACTGAAATCATCTATCATCATGCTCGTTGCAACAGTCTCTTTCACTTTCTCACGCTTAACATTCAAGACTTCTGTGGCTGAATTGGTCCCTGGATAATAAGTAGGGATGTGTGAGGGATTGTTATAAAAACTAAAAGTGGGGATAGAGGGGAGAAAAAAGTATAAAGAAAGGCAAGGAAGAGGGATGGAAAGGACAGAAATAGAGAAAGTGAGTAGAGATAAAGAAGAGTAAGAGATAAATGGGAAAGAACTTGGCTTTCACTTCCACTGACTCCTTTGTACAAATCTGACAGTGAAAAGTTGCTCTTATTCTTTTTTACCTCTATTCCAATAAATCTAAATTGCAGATAGACCTTTCTGATTCAGACCTACAAGGAAAGAGAAGGAAGAAGGAACAGTGTTAGAAAAAGGAAATAGGAGAAAAAGATAACTAGGCCTAAAATAAGGAAAAAAATCTCGAAAAGTTTTTATGAACTTCAGGCTTTTTCTTTTTGGTCGTTTCTTGCAGCTTTTAATAGTTTTCTAAATTTTGAAGTGATTCAATGAACATTTTGAAAAATTTCCCCCAAACTGAGCTAGCAAAAACTTTCATTGCTGTTGCTAGCTTTCAGTCATTTCAACCTTAAATATAAAAGCAAAAATGTAATTGAAGAGAAGCGAGTATGATTTAAAGAATATCAAGTTTTAGAAAACAGAAGAGAAAGGAGAATAGTGAAAAGCAAATGAGATTTTTGCATTGGAAAGACCTTAAGTAATTACAGTATTAACAATACTGATGACAACCAATCACTGAATTCAACATTTTAATAAGAAGGTGGCATCTTATGAAAAAATCACATGCTCTGCATTTCACTAGAGGAAAAATCATGAGTGTTCTATATAGAAAATATGAGAAATAGGGAAAAATGAAATTAAAAAATGGTGTTACAGTAAAAGCTATAAAAATAGCTGCATATTTTTTCAGCTCTCTGGCTGAAAGGAAGACAATATTTTGGATCCAAATAAACATTTTGTTTGAACCCAAATGAAATGCTTTATTTCACTTTGATGTCCTTCGTTTACTTGCAAAATAGGTCTAAATGTAAATTTAGATAAATTTTTAAACAGAATAACATTTTTAAAAGTTTTTAAAATGTCAAAATAAACTACTTTGAATGTTTTGCAAGTCTTTTCCAGGGATATTTTTTCCTCATGTCAAATCAGCTCTGTAAATTTGACACTATTTACAAATAGTTACAGATGCTCTTGTTTTGCATTTCCTGCCTTGTAAAACAGACGACCTTTTCTGACAGGTACTGGGTACAAAGTTAGAGATTTCTTTTAAATTTCATTTTGTAGCCTTTTATTTCCTTTATTTTTCATCATCTTTATTCATCACTCTACTGGATGTATGTGGAAAACCGAAAGCTTTCCAGATTTGAGATTTTGGTTCAAGAGACCTCCCAGACCAATCCCAGAGCTTTCTTCCCTGAGCAGGCCAACACAGGCTGGGTACAGTGGCACGTCCTGGTCTTGGAAGGAGACCATGACTCCCTGCTCCACACGGTCTTCTGCCCTAACTCGATGTCAGCTAGATCTGAAATGGCCCTGACAAAGATTTCTTTGACGCAGTTGAAAGAAGCATTAGTCACTGTTTCTCAGATTTGCCTTTGGAAGTGCCCAGACCATGTCTGCTCCATGCAGAGCCAAAGATAGCTTGCAGCTGCCTGCAGAGGATGAGGTGGACATACTCTCTTAACTGCTTTTCTGCTTAATGAGGGTGAGGGAGCAGGTACCTTTAGAAAATCAGATTTTATTCTACCTCTTAGAAAGAGAAAAACATCCCTTGAATAGACAGAAGCAGTAGAAGAGGTGATTGTGAATGCCTTGTGATCTAGAGAGATATTTGGCCTTATTAGAAACTTGTGTTTCTCTGTGAACTGGTTCAGCTCCACTGATTACATCCTTATCCAACTGATGGAACTGATAAGCTGTATTGATATAAATCCCTCTGCTCTTTGACTGTAGACATCTAAGCTGTTAACATTATCGGTATCCTCACTTTAAGTTCATGGAGACAGAGCCTCTGAGAGGGAAAGTGACCTGCTGATAGTATTTTGGCAGAACGGAATCCGAGCTTGTAAGCCCCGCTATGGTGGCCTAAGCACCAGGTAGCCTTTTTAGCTCTGCCACAGTCTCTTGTGGTGCTATTATTGCCACACTCATTTGAGGTCTTCTCAAGAGTATTTTGTGACCTAGTGAGTGGTTTGAACGTGTCTATCAGTTTTCAGGTTTCAGGGCAATTGCTGCTTTAAAATTAATAACATATTTTAGGTTTTTGAGCAGGATCAGCTCTAGTTTGATTTCCTACCAGCTTTATGCCAACTTTTATTGACTTTTTAAAAGGAACTCATGATTTACTATGGAAAGAGTGGGTACAGGATCAAACGTACTGGGTGAATGGCTTTTAAATTGCTTGTTTTTCTCTTCCTTGTCTTTCAGTTCTTATTTTGTTAACCTCATGTTTTAAAGTAACTGAATGTTATATTTTCTGAAATCTGCTATAAGATATATTCTACTCTGAATGTATACACGTAGCTTTTCCTAATAGTAGTGGAAGTCATGAACATATACTGAATAATACAATGCAGTGCATAAATCCTATGGGGAATACAAGTCCTGGCTAGAAGAAAAAGAAATCACAGTATTTCAAAATGCCAGTTGTAACATTGCAGTGAGTTCCAGGCACATGTTTGCCAATAATGAATGGAGGAGTGGAGATACAATATTGGAACTGTCTCCTGCAGAGTGGTATCATATATAATCATACATACTGTCAGCTTGCTTGATTAGGATCGGGATTGCAACCAGCACACTCAGAAACAAAGGAGAATTTCTTATGTCCCCCAAATTTAATTTTCATGAGAGATATATGGAGGAATTAATCGGTGATTACAGCACAGGAACAAAAGCTCCTGTATCTTCCTATATTTTCATAAGAAACACACATTTTTGGATTCCTTTCAGAAAGATAATCACACATTCAGAAAAATTCACTTCCATAACTTAGGAAAAAAACATTTACAGTGTTAAATTTTTATTATAGCAATTCAATTAATTGCCACAGTGTTTAATTTAATGTACAGAAGCAGTACACATTACCAATTATCTTAATTTTATAAAATCCATGGCCACAATTCAGTCTTTAATCAATATATCAGAACCTTACTCCATTTGCTGTTGTTTGTAACAGGGCATCTCAATTGATTAGGCTGTAGATTTTTTATGGGTCTTGTTTTATAAATTGAACCTATTCAAGTAAACATAACATTTGGTAATAGTCTTCATAACAACTGTCAAAATGACTTATTGTTTTTCCAGCCCTGCATTCCTTCAGAATTAATAATACCTTTGTGCCCTTTATAACACTTATTATTAAAGCCATAAAAGTTCTCCATGTTTAATGAGTGGATGTTTCATTATATGTATGGTTTGCTTGACAGACTGAAAATTTTTCTAATCTGTTTCTCTTTTCCTCTTGATTGAAGGATTGTAAATATGCAATTAGCAGCTGGAGTAGAAGTAAAGGCAGAAAATGTCAACTGTCAAGTAGCTCCATTGAAAGACACATGATGCTTCAAGCTAAGACAGAAAGACAAAAGCATCTACCAACAAAGATGAAGGTTGCGAAATCTCTGTCTAAATATTCCATTAATCTCTTCCATGAAATAAATATAGTCAGTACATCCCGGAATAAGGAATCCACTATCAAGAGTGCAGTTTACTTTCCTAATAAAGCTATATGTGGTAATGCTGTACTCCATTGCCAGTAGACATTCTGGATCCCATCTCTGTTGTAATTCATAACATATATCCCTTTATGTAACATATGGCCATATCACAGTAACGCAATAGATTTCCCAAGAATATACATGCAAAAGGGTGCAATACATCATTGTACTCTAGAGCATATTTCTCTTCTAGACCGAAACATCTAGTTCTGCTTCCAAACTGTTGACTACTTCTGTGTCCTCTATATGAAAATCTGGATATGCCTTGACTCTTGTATGCAATGGCTGAGAAAACACTTTCAACCAGTACTGTGGGAGAGGAATGCTGAAAGGAGTCAAGAGAGACATATAGAGATATTTGTTTTCACTGACAAGCCAAGAATAACTGTTTGAAGCAACATGGTGTATTTAAAGCCCCATAAAATCTCTAAATAATTAAAGAGATTGAATTCTCTAGATGTTCCGGGTTATCCATATCAGTAGGAGGGGTTCAATGTAAGGCACAATGAACAGAATAAGGCTGTTTTTAACTTACAAAATTAAAGAGTTTGCCAAGGCAAGCTATGCAGAAGCATGAATTCTTGACTGGACAACTGGCCTGTTAGACTGTAACAGACCAGAATTAACCTTCCTGCATTTTCTTAGAAGCAGCTACCACAGAAGGCCTCAGGGTTTAATGCTGGGAAACATATGGCTGTTCAATGTGTGGCTTAATAATATGAAGTTATGGGAATAATCTGCCTACCAACAATTACAAGAGCTTTTGATGGTTTTGTGGTCAAGAGGCTAGTGATTCAATCCCTTTCCCCACCTTCTTCATTTATTTTCTTAAAACTTTAAAGAAAGGAAATAAGTGCTTCTATTATCTTACACAGCAGATTTCCACATTTTACTGGTCATACATATTCAAGTTTATCCCAAGTTTTCACAGTTCTTAACATTTTAGTTTTGCCTGTCATATGCTAACTAACATGCTTTATGTATATAATCTAAAAATGGCATGCATATCCTGTCATCTGATAGGATGACACAGAGAAATATCTCAAAAAGCATCTGTGCAATGTGAGACAGCTCTGGTACTGATCAAAACAGAAACGGGTCCACTGATGGTGCCCCCATTATGTTAAAAGACAAAATTTATTCCTGCAAATCTCACTGATGTTCCTTTGGTGATTCAGCAGTTTCACACAGGTAGGACAGATGGAACTGCTGAGCAGTCTCATGTGCCGCAGTCTCCCGCGGGATGGGGCTCCAGCCTGCCCCAGGCACATCTGCGTGAGGCATAAGCACACTGCTGCGGGTCTGTACAGCAGCTCTGCTCTGCTCCCAGGGTGCTCTGCTGGCTTGATCACAGCTGACAGAGCTCCATGGTAATAGATGTGTTGGCTTATAGTCTGCTGCTTTTGGAGCTTAGCTGACACAACAGAGAACTGACTCTACAAAAGGATTTTTTTAAAAAAAGCAAAACCCAGAGCAATGGAAAGATTATTGACCTATGTAAACTTTAAAATACCTGCTAGGAAGCATGTTGCTTTTCTCAGAACTTATTTCCCACATATTAATCAAATTTGGAGTAGCAGGAATCTGGTTTGATGTACTAGTTAACACTAATCAAAATACAGAAAAATGGTTAATAAAATGACTCATTGTAAAGAAATAAAGTGGGACAGAACTGTAATCTAGTTGGGTCCAAGTTATCCAGGGAAAACTATTAGAAAAGAAACAAGCAGGAACAGGTTGTTTAGGGGCTGATGAGGGCTGGCCAGGAGATGGAGCCAGGTAACAGCATCCAAGTGCCATGACAAGTCTGTCTGAGGCTGTGGCCTCACTGACAGGGACCCCATCCCACCACCTTGAATGGGGCAGGGCCAGGCATGGCAGCCAGGGTTCCTTCAGTAGAGATTGGAGGGTAATCCTGCTTCCTTCAACAGGTGGCCGTGGAACCACAAAGAGGAGAGACCGCTGGCTCTACACCTCGCATTGAGCTAACCAGAGATTAACCTAGTTCATGTTAGAAAGAAGAATTAACCAAGTCAAGTCTATAAAGCAGCTTCTCAGTTTCAGCAGGGAAAATTTTGCCAATTGGTTAATGAACATTGCTGGACTAAGTAGTCTGGGAATATATAGGCAAAGAAAACTTGGTATTTCTTTAGTACAAGGTGCTGAATTATTAGTGTTTCTATCCAAGGAGTGGAAAAAATAGGAGGAATTACCGAGATGATTTGGGGCATGATCACCTGACAATTCTATTAGTAATGAGGAGAAATCATACAAGAAAATAAAGACGCCTGAAGTAAAGGTCAAATTGGAGGTCAAAAAGTATAGGCCTTTAGTGAGAAATCCTATGAGTTGATTGATTTGCTTTCCAAACAAATAGCAAAAAGTTCTGTATGTGTATAGCCAACTCCCTCCTCCTCCATCAAAAAAAGAACTTGAAGGATCACTACTGTACCAGAGTGGGATACAGAATAAACAAGATCTAACTCTACCCAAAACCTAACTCAATAGCTCCAACTAGTCCTCAGAAAGAATGTTGCCATTTGAAATAATGACTTTGTTCCTGATAATAAGTATCTCCTGATCTGTCATAATTTCAAATCTGCAACTGACACTAATATATGTGTTTCAAGGTGTAAATCTATTGCTAGGTAATAAAGATTAGGAGAAAATTCAGTGCTGATAGGTAGATTACTCCCCATTTGTGGTTTCTTTTCACTGCTTCTTCAGAAGTGTCAAACACAGTCCCTTCTCAAAGCCAAAATCAGGTATAGTTCACATTAGTGTAGCAAATCCCACACATCCTGGAATTACTTTGTTAGGTGTTACTTAAACAGGCTTATTAAACATGCAAGTAAAATATTGTCCTGTCACAGAAGAAACAGCAAATTGCATATGTATCTACGTAAATATGTATAGACAGATGGGGGGCTATTTTTGGGCAGAATTATCTTCTTTGTGGTCCAGGGCTTTTATTTTTAAAGAAAGATCTGTGTTCATGAATAGAAGAATGGATTGGAAAGGTACTCCATTTTTCACGGTTTGTATTGTCTGTTTCCCCAAAGAAAAAGTCTGCAAAGAAATCCAACTTCCACCAAATTCTCTGAAGACAGTATTCTACATAAATCAGACTCTTGCATGTGACACGTGATTTTGATGAGCTATTTTGGGGCTGTTTCTAGGATCTGGTTTTAAAACATAAAGTGAACAAGCAGGGAAGTTGTCCAAAAAGAATGAGAAATAGTCTGAAATTATACCAGAGAGGATAATATTTTGTCTTTCAATGCGGCTTTACTTTTCAGGATCCCAGGGAAGGGGCATCACCAGCTGAGCATCTGATGGACACCAAGGTCCCAGCTCTGCTGCATGACCACTGTACTGGAGATCAGCAGTCTGGGAAGGGGATCCTTCCTTTCTCCAGAGTATCATCTCCTCCAGCCTACTCCTTCTGTGCTAGTCAGACATTTGCACCATGCCTCTCCTTTTTTCCTTCCACCAGGATACAGACAAGCAGAAAAGAAACAGCAGGGGAAAGGACAAAGAAGAAAATACATTTTTTCCTTGTCATAAGAACTTGTTCAGGGACAAAACTTTTCAAGGTCAATTTCAAAATTTTGGAGTTACTCTCCAGAATAAGAGGTATTTGATTTGGAAAAAAGTAACTTTTTTTTTTTTTTTTTTTCTAAAGGAATGCCCTTCCTTTCAATCTACTGAATTTTTGGCTTTCACCTGTTTATCAGTACAGTGTAAAGGTAGGAGCTTATCCTTGTCTCCACCATAGATAAAACATTTGTACAAAAAGTCTTTCGAGACAGCTTTCCTCTTCTTCTTTTTTCTTTTTTGTTCTCATTACTTTTTCTTTCCTTCTCCCCACCCATCCAAAGATGGAGCCAGTTTTGGCAACCTAATCAATCATATTTGAATGAGTAATTTTAGGAACACTTAATTTAAAACTGTTAGATAATCTTGCTTAAACCAGTGGAAAAAAAGTGTACAAGACTGGAAGAACCTAATTGAAGCTAGAAAGGGAAACATTGTGATTATAGGATTCCAAAATGCCTGACTACAGAAGATACGACTGTGAAACAAAATGCCCTTTGTTTCACTCTCCATTGAGTGCTGCCGCCAACACTGCCAGAACCCCCATTATTATTCATAAACAGAATTCTCCAGAACACCATATAGCTGTCATACAAACAATACAGATTGTATTGTGTCACAAGCAAATTTTTTTTCTTTATAACAACTTGGCTCAATTTTTCTTTGTCCTTGGCACCAATGCCCATTTTTGTACAAATATATGGGGAGTAAAAATGAAGCCAACACCTGTAACCACTCATCTGCTGAGCTTTCACAGCTGCAACACCTACATGCCAACCTCTAGAAAAGGTCTTTCCCAGGAGTGGCTGTGAGTTTGGAGCTGCCTGGTTCCCAATGGACTCCTTTGTTTTTGGTTAATCCAGTGTTCATGAGACACCACTATCAAAGGCAAACACTACTTATATATTGATAACCTTAGTGCTAGACTATCCAAATTCATCAAGCTGCCTACTTTGCAAGGGGGAGAAAGGAAAGCCATTATGTAACTACTTAAAAACTACTTAAATTAATTCCTTCCCACCTTTCTGAAAAGAAATCAAAGGGCTTAGCAAAATGGATGACACTCAGTGACAAGACCAAAACCATATGAATCTTCTATTTGACACTCACTGAAGTGTTGGCAGCCCAAGCCAGATGAAGTTGTATTATATTTAATGCAGATGTGTCTTTCACTTTAAAAGAAACAGCTGCTTTTAATTTAAATTTCATTTACAATAGAGTCAGAGATTATCAAATGCCATTCCCCATTCACATCCAGCCCCCATAGGAAGCAGTATTAGATAAAATCCATGCGAGATGGTATTCTTTGCTAACACTGGCTACACATGAGGGAATGTAAGGAAAAGTGAGAATGATAGACAAAGAATCAGGACACAGTGAGAACAGTCTCTATTTGAAGCTAAACTTTCACAGAATGATAATCAAAGACTGCACAAGCTCATAGAGCATAAGATCAAAGGTCTATCTAGCTTGTTTCTAGCAGAGGGCCAGAGACTATGAAATGTCTGTGAAAATCAGAGGTTGTGGGGAGGGATCGTTCCTCTTCCAAGTTTGAAAGACTTATGATTTATGGTCTCCTTGAGACAAAGAACTGTCCAGGCCATCATGCTTAATCCCATCATCAAATGATGGTAGAAATACTATAGGATTTGTTATATGAGTTGATATATGATAAAGCACTCAGATCTGCAATTTTAAGTTTTCTTTAAAACACGAGGTTTTCCCCTGTGACCTGCAACTCCAGGCCTTTCCACAAAGAGCTGTTAAAAATAAGGCAGTAAAGAACAATAGCTATATGTCATTACCCTGTGTATTACCCTAAAAATATCTGATTTCTCCTCTGTCATATCATCTTTTTTCTCTGAGTATTATTTACTTAGATTACAAATGCTTATCAGCAAAGACATTTTATTTTCTATTATATCCCTAACTCACTTTTGTGAATATAAATAAAATAATACAGAAGCCCCCCAGAAAACCCCAACAACCCTAAGGAGCCTAAATTCCACTCCAGTTTTTTGTTCAAAGATTAAAAAGAGATCTGTGAAAAACTGTGGATCATCTCTCTGGCATACCGAAACAGGGACACCTGGACCCAGGGTTTTAACTAAACCATTTAATCTGCTGTCTTTTTTCATTGAATCATGGAATTACAGAATCACAGAATGGCTTGAGCAGGAAGGGATCTTAAAGACCATCCAGTTCCAATTGCCCTGTTGTGGACAGGGACACCTTTTAGTAGACCAGGCTGCTCAAAGTCCCATCCAGCCTGGCTGTGAACACTTTCAGGGCTGGGGCATCCACAGTTTCTCTGGGAAACCTGTTCCAGTGCCACACCATCCATTTTAACATGTTTCAAGATGCAGTCTCATTGTGATTTATATTTACACACTGGAAAATGATATAACTGCTTGTTGAAGCAATACTTGAGGTTTACAGAGCATGTTTTATCAAGGCATATTTTATCTTGGAAATGTGCCATAAACTTTTTTGATTGATGATGTATGCTAAATAAATTAAACTGTGTTCATCTGAGTAAACATAGGAGAAATGTTATTTTTTAAAAACAGTGGGTGTTGTGAGTGAAAATACATATAGTCCATCAAAAAAAACCCCAAAACCATTTGGTTTTGGCACAAGTAATATGCAGACATTGTAGTAAACTGAGTCAAACTGAATAAATTCACTCACTGCTCCTACTAATGAACACAGAAAAAAAATTAACAAAAAAAGTTCCTGAAAATTTTTAATTTTAAATACCTTGTTTTATGATGAAATTTCATGAATCTAGGAAAAAATATTTTTTGTTTTTATCTTTGCTGTACTCGTGTTCACCTTAATTGGTAAAACTGATGACAAAATAAACAGTATTATCAAGAGTATGGAAAAATTTTTTCAGTTCACTATTAGCAAGACTGATGGAAGTAAAATTGTCAATAAAAATTAGTAGCTTTAAGCCTCAAGATTTCAGAGTAGGCTAATTGTCTTTAGCCTATGCAACTAATTGCTGCTGCATTTCAGTGGGAGCTGTGCAGTCACTCACTGTTTGGCACTGGCAAAATAGTTTATTTTTTGTTGATAGAAGCTTGCTGTTCTGTTAAAATTAAGATACGTCTGAATGCAAATCTTTGAGTAGTGAAGTTAACTTTTGTATTTGCCTCAAAATCTGTGTTTTTTCAGTGAAATTATTACATTTTACCTTGGAACAAACCTAGAAAATATGCGCCAAAAATATTAGAAACTATCTATAAACATTTCCAGAGTAAAAAGAAATTATTGTCATAGTAACTTGGGCCCTAAATTTGCAGACCTGCTTATACTGATATAACCCAGAGACACTCCATTTTTTGCCAGGTAATGCTTGACGTTGGTGAAACGTGAGATCAGAATTTAGCCCAGGGACCTTGTATTAATTTTTAATCTTAAAGCAACCTTTAAAAATCTCATGCAGGGGGGGATAAGTATAGCTTGACAGAAGTTACATTTTATATTTCATGCAAACTTGCCTTAAACAAATCAGAACGAGTAATGTGTCTGTTGAATAAGTTATTTTAAATTTTGGTACATCTTAAGACTGGCTAATATGCAGGGGAGAGGTTTTGGCACTTTGGTGAAAGCTTATTCGTTATATAAGATGAGCAGCATTCAAGTGCAGAATACTCTATTCATCTATTGTACTCCCAAACCCAGGGGAGTAGTTGCTGATAATGATTTTAGATGAGGCTTTATCAGTCTCCTTTTATAACTGTTCTTCATTCATAAACAACGTCCACAGAATGAACCACAGTGAAAGCTGGAAGAAAGGAAAATATTGCTGAATCCTCAAATTCTCTAATAGTTGGAAAGGTAATAAAATTGAGAATGTGGTTCTGCCTTGACAGCACTAGAATAATTTCTTTTGAAAAGAGCAAAACCCTTCAGAAAAAATAAAAACAAACCCACAAACAAAGCTCAGGTACTTTGAGACCTGATTATGAAACAGCCCTGTACTTACCTGCACTCCAGCCTTCAGAAAGATAAGAGTTTCAGCCTTTACATACTGACAGAGACTGATGGTCCTGAAAGGAGCCTGAACAAGTTGTACTCAGAATCTGGAATGCAGCGAGTTTTACATTAATAAAATGAAATCCTTTTCACAGAATATACAATTGGCCCTTTGAACATGTTGTTGTATATTTTTTAGAAAAGTTTGCTAACACCCACATGAGGCTGAACATGTAACAACTTTATAGAAGTACTCAGCTTCTAAAGCTAAGATTTAAAAAGATAAAGCTATCCAAACCCTCAATATTCATTCAAGATTAATTAAGAACCTCTTGTTGACACATAATTTTTTCCCAACAATTTACCTCAGGATTTCCTATATTTAGATATGAATCAGCTGAAGGATCTGATATGGTCACTACTGGAAATTGGAAGTTGGATAGATGGGCTAGTGACGTGTTTTGATGTCCCTGTATTCCTGGGTCCCTTTTTTGTACCTGAGCAGCATTCACATGCAGTCAATACAGGCTCTTAATGTGAGTGCTTTGAATGACCATCTGGAGCCTCTGTACACTCAAATCAGATGTCTAGAGCTGGGCATTGCATTACACTCTTATGTTAAATCGGAAAAAAGGAAAATGGGCATACTGCTTTTTCTTTTTTTTCTTTTTCCCTGAATAATTTCATTTATGAAATGAAAATAAAGAAGGCAAAGCTGACTAGTTTTCTGCCTTTCTTTCTGGTTAGAAAATTTTGGATCAAGCAGAAAGAGGGACATGAAGTTTAAATTAGACACAGAGACACCGGAGCTAGAAAAATCCAGTAACAACAGTCATGATTTTACTTGATATAATGTGTTTTCAGGTTTACAGCCGTGGGATTTCCACTTCAAAATAATGAGAAGGGAAGTGGATGCAAAGAAATTTAACTGAGGAAAGCTGCCAGAAGAGCTACAGTTTGATCGTGTTTTCCCCAGAGAGAGTGCTCGTATCAGTGAAAATATAGAGCAGCAGTCCTGTAAATGTCAGCAAGGCCAGATACCATTAGAGGTTTATACTGAGAGACGAAGCCGCTTTCCATTTAATTCAGAATTGAATTCAAGAGCAGCCAATTTAGATCTTTGATGTGAAGTGTTCTTTCAACGTCAAATCCCATTAGAAAATTAGGACCTGATTCTTACTTGTATGAGAATATAAATGAGAATGTAGGACAGTTGCAAAGGAAAAGATATATCTGTGACAACACTGCAGTTTGGCATGAAGACCTTTTTGACTGTTCTAGAGCAATGTGAACTGTACTGCGCAGAGACAAGGATCATGCCCCTGAAAAGCCTGAAACACTCGGGAGCAGGAGCACAGATATACACTATGGAGATAAAGCAAACTGAGAAACTGTGCCAGAAACAAGTACTAGGTCTAAGCATGTATACATGTCTCACGCTTTGTCTCAAGAAAGCTCCTCACAGATAAGTAAGATCACCTGTAACAACCACAAAGGAGATAATTTTGGGAAGGACTTCATCTATATTCCTGCAAAATCTATGTATATGAACTTGGATTGGAGATAGGGTCAAACCTATACAGGAAAATAAAAAGTATCCTTTTTTAGTTCAGTGACAAAATGTGGACAGCTGTGATTTGGCCTAATATAGTGGCATTCAGGATTGAAGAAACCTTTTGAAGCTAGTACACACAATAATATGTTTTCTCCATAATAAATGTAATTTAACAGATCAGTAAATTTTCTCTGTGGTACAAACAACAGGAATTCATCAACCTGAGCAGACCTCGTGTAAGTTGACTGAGGGACTGACCTCTGTTTGAAGGGGATTTTCCCATTTGACTACAAAGGAGGTGGTGGTGGGTGTGAGGGGTTGGATGTAAAAGAGCAGAGCAGATACACTGCAGAAGAGTGCAGAGCAGCCAACAGGGAGCCTCATAGACGCAAAGCAGAAATCTGAGGAACAGCTAGGACTGGAAGCATTTCTGGGCAAAGACCTGTTCAAGAAAAGGCTTGGAAGAAGGAAGGAATTGGCTCCCATTGCTTCACCCCTGCTCTCTGCAGAGGATTGAACCTGAGCAAAGAGATGGCACTACGCGTAGAAATGCAAGTCCTGACCTGAGGTGGAAGCAAATTTCAAACCCCTTAACTTCCCGCCTAGGCCCCAATGGCTACCTTTGGGTCAAAAGGGGCACAAATCATGAAAAGAGATGAAGAGAATTCTAACTAAATTAAACAAATTTCTGGTCTGCTAGGGTTGTATTAGCTGTTTTGGGTGGTATTCCTTTTTGAAAGTTTCTGTATATTTTGGCAGTTAGATAGCATTTCAGTGGAAGTTTCATCTCCCACTCAAATTATGTTGCACATACGCACGAAGTACAGCTGAGGGGAAATGCAAAAAGTGTACTGTCTCTGGGAGGTGGTGCAGTGTTTATAATTCTTTACAATGAGTAAGCAATTTCCTTCAGGTCAGACATGCAGAAAGCTTCTTATATTTGTGACGATAAAGGCAATGATCTTTATTACTAATTTGGGTAATAGAGTTTTTATCTAAAGTAAAAAGTAAAAAAAAGGAGTGGAGAAGTAAGCAGAATTAGATAAAGGAATATATTCTACATTAATATTTTTCTAGGGGTTCTAGAGGTGAGAAATGCAATTTTTTTTTTTAAGGGGCTTTTTGTTGTGTTGTTGTTGTCGTCTCTGCTTATGCATGTGACTAATACAAATTTTCAGAAATCTTTTTTTTACAGGAAACATCGTTTAGCAGTTAGGCTAAAACTACTCTGTCAGGACCAGGACATCTGTGGTGGTGTAGAACTGGCCTTTTTGATTTGTTTTCTCTTTATAACAGGCCAAACTGTAATCATGAACCTGAGACCTCCCAATGTCTAGAAAACTGTTCTGAGGGTTGAAGTCACTGTCAGAGAAAGCTCTTTGTTACTAACAGTCAAATTCATCCCTGTTGTAACTTGGTTGGAGTCACTCAGTCACAGCTGATTGTTTATATGAAGCAGATCAGGTTGCTAAATGAGATTTAGGGGTATAGAGAACAGTTGGAGCAGCTTAATATGAGAAGCTCTTTTTTTTCCTGGATGCTACTTTCTCCTGCTCAAAAATACTATTATAACAGCATGTACTCAAGAAAATACTGTCAAATATTTTATTTCATTTCAACACAAAATTAAATTTATTGGCTAAAAGGAAAGAATTACAAAGCAAACTGATATTCTGTGTCTAATGTTGCCCCTAGCCTTCCTGCTTGTCATCCCTTCATCTATCTTCTTAGAGCTATTTGTGCTCATGATCATCAAAAGAACATGATGAAAAGTGGTAGATGAACTGTTTTGCAGGGTAATAACAAAAATAGCCTATTAGGAGTTATTATTTTCTATACTGAAAACAAACCCCAATGTTTTTTGAGTCCTCGGAGGATCTAATTGATGTCTTCACAAATTGTATTTCAACCACTGTAAATTGCAGAGGGAAATTCTGGCCTCAATGGGTAAGCTCCAAAGAATTCTGTGGGGTCATGAATTCATGTGTGGTGGCTATCCTACGGCTCTCTGCAATATACAAAGCTATTAGTGTAGGGCTGCCTAACTTTGTAACTTGTTTTGAACAGATCCATACAAAACCAGTCATGCTATTGTAAAGACTACTTTGTGTGTTTGCTGTGGAAGGATGCTCTTTGCTTATGCACTGACGTGTGCAAGTGTGAACAGGACCTAAATTCAGATGATCTGTGTGTGAAGCCAGCCAACGTAGAAAGAAGCCAATAATCTATCTATCTATCTATCTATCTATCTATCTATCTATCTATCTATCTATCTATCTGTTATCAGTGGTAGCAAATGTTTAATGATTATAATTTTTAAAAATGCGACAAGGAAATCTCTCAATAGCAATGCAGTACTGTGTAGCTGCTGCTCTTCAACAATGTTCTGCTTTGAAGGATTGGTCCTTTGAATAAGAAGAGATCTCAAGAAGAGGTGAAATTGCAGGCAGAGGAAAATAGTTCACACTGGTATGAAGCAGTATTTCATTTTACCATGGCAAGTACTGTGCAGTTCATGCTAGCAGGAAGTATGTTAAGAGAGAGACGAACAATAAAAATGCTTCTAATGCATTTATTATTGTAAACATACATGCATTATATTCAAACACTCAGTATAACTTACTTAATGCCGCAGGCCAATTAGATCATCTCCAATCACATGTGGAAAGAGCTCAAGCTAATCTAATTTGCCCAAGAATGCTCCATTTATTTCTGTGTCTATAATGTTTTTATACCATTACAAAATGATCACTAAACATGCCCTCCAGTATGGACCCTCTGTGCAATTAGAAATGTAAGTTCAGAGGGCCATTATTCTAGCAAAACAGTGATAACTGACTGTACTTCTAAATTATGTTGCTTAATGGTCAATGGACCAATGCGTACCAAAATAAGGAACACTTGGTTCTAACACCTGAAAAGACTGCTGATATTCAATTGCAAGTACAGTCAATTACTTAGTTTATCACAGGAAGAAAAATAACCCAAAACACTGAAAAACCACTACGGCCTATAATTTTCTTAGTTTTGGGGCTTTTGGCCTGTGGCAATGCTGATCTTTGTAGCGGACTGGATGACTCAGGAATTTTAGTTCTCAGGATCCTTTGTTTCTAAATTATTTTTTTAATGCATTCAAAGTCCTAACTGTATGAAAAATAATCTGAGGCTCTAATATTGTAAAACTGTGCAAAAAACCAACAACAACAACAATAACAAAAATCCAACAACCAAAAAAATCTCCCAAAACCAAATGCGCCCTCCCAATAAAAAAATCCCAACGAAACCAGAAAACAGTGCATGATGAAAAGTCTAAGTGATATTTGGTATTTTGGCATATTTTGTTACAAAAGAGGTTGGCTCCACAGTAAACAGGACAATGGAGAAGACATTGGCACTATTTTGCTATACTGTCCTTAAATGAATAGACATTTTTCAGTTGCAAATTTTGTTATGCTTTATGAAAAATCTAGAGAGTGCTCACAATTTCACAGACACATCTAATTTATAGGCAAGGGGTACACATCACTGCATAACAAGTTGAAGGCTTGGGTCTTATGACAGGAAACATTTTGTTTCTCCATGTTTCACATGGGTTACATTATCTCATTATTTCTATCTGCTGGCATCAAGGTTTTTCATATGGATCAAGTTAGCCCTAATAGTCTGTTTTTCCCCCTTGTCATCTTCACTCGGAGCATTCAATCAGTACACTCACACAGTCTAAACCACTAACTCAAACTTGGGTTCTTTTTTCCTTTCCATTGCACTTCAATGCATGTAATACATTGTATTTCACTGCCATTGGGGAGTGTCATAAACATCCAAGAGCTCCTACCCAAATTCCTCTAAATATTTTCTTGGTAAAACCAAGACGGAGACTGTATCCATCAAAACTCAGAAATATTCACTGCCATGTGAGCCTCATTCAAGCAGTGTTGTGCAGCTGTAGTCGTAACTGCATTAAATGTCTTCAATAAAACGATACTTTTCCCTGGAGTGATTGAAGTAAAACATAATATTTTAGTTATATACTGTATCTCACATGAAATGTAATGATCTGAACTTACAGTATGTTGAAACCCTTCGTTACAGCACCAATTGAACAGTAGGCAAGGTCTAATGTATGTTACAGGACATTAAAATGAGCATTCAACCAAAAGAAAATCATAAGCTGACTCTACCATAAATCTTGCGCACCCCTGGTGGCTATTAAAATTCCACCAAAATTCACATGCTAACGATGTGATTCCAATCAATCCAATTTCTCAACCTTGCGGGCTGATTAAAGCTATCACACAATTATGATTAACTCATTGCTGCTCCAAGCAGGATTTTGCGAAACGCAAAACAAAGCGGAAGGTTTGGCTTCCTCAACACTGAGAAGTTAATAGGAAACTGTAAACCTTAAGAAAAATGTTGTGCCAGTTCATAAAAATCTCTGTGTTCAGGAAGGACTGACCACTTTTTCCTCTGCATTTTCAAACACTCTGTTGCTCAAGCAGCCAAATCGTTTATACTGTAACCATTTTCAAACGCCATCCACATATACTCTTAAAAGCTGGGAGTTTCTTCTTCATCCCACTCCCACTTCTGCTATGGGCTTCAATCTCCTCTTTAACAAATCAGGGAAGTGTCCATTTACAGACAGGGGGAAATAACTCCATTAATCACAGAAAAGGATTCTTTATGTAGAAAAAAAAAGCATGCACCACACTTTTTCCACATAAAGATGTGATATTCATGTGGAAAGAGGCTGAATTAGTTTTTATGAATAGGGCCCTTGGTGACTAATTCTTTTCTGGGGAGGGTAACAGGCAAATGTTATCCAGATGCATTCCTCTGGAATTATTCCCAGTTTCTGGAAGTGAAAACTACTGTACCTGTAGCACAATACAGGGTAGCCAGTGTAACTTGATATCAGCATAAATAGTGCAATAGTGTTCCCTTCGCTTCTCGCCATTGCTATAAAAATCTGATCTGTTGTAAACATCTACCAAATCACCTTCCAGTAATTCAGTAATACCTGTGCCTATTCACACACAGATCTGTGTATGTGAGGGGAAAGTAACTCTGTGAGGTTGTAATCCACCTCAACAACTGACTCACAGAAAGATATTCTAGCTTTGAAAACTTTCTGACTCCAGCTAACAAAAGAAATTTTTTAATCTATTCAAAATGATTTTTAGAATGGAAACGCTATACCCATCCTCTTTAGACAATATTAGCATGGGCATGTAGAAGTCCAATGCTACAAATAATCACAATAGTGCTAAGAAAAATACTCCTGCAACATTCTTTTTGCAGTTTATTCGTGGTGTACTACCTTTCAGACATAAAGATGAAACAGTAACCGCTGTTACGTTCCAGGCATGGACATGGGGCAAGAGGATGTGAAGGGACTTGCACAAGCCATTCAACAAACATCTCCAGTGGCAGCGTCAAGGATTACAAAAGCTAACTATGAGAAAATCCTTAACAAAGAGTTCTAAGTAAAGACCGGCCTTTCAGTTATTCTTCAGTGTGGTGATAAGTGGCTTCTTGTAAGTGCTGGAACAGTTCGAAAATACTCCTTCAGAACTGAGAACAAACAGTGTTGTTGTAACACACTGTCCAGCAATAGACAAACTAAATAAGAAAAATCTCACTTTCCTGATATTAAGAAGCTCATTTTTAACCCTACAAGGTTTATTTGTTTTTATGTATTTTAATATTTCTTTGTAACTATGAAGTAAGAGGAGTCGTGCATGGATTCTACACCTTGTTAGTACCTCTACTTTTTTAACAGCTTGTAATTGCTTCCAGTAATTTATGAGATATTATATCGAAATTTTGAACCTCTTGAAATATATCTGTTGCTCTCCTAATTGTAGCTATTGAAAATTGTTGCCTACCTCCATAATTGGTAGACAGACGTAGGGATTTCAAGAGGCTGTTTCATCAAGTTTAAGACAGGCATCTAAGATAGATATTTATTTTGAGCTACGATGCTTTCTCCACTGCCCATAGAAAGAATATAGACAACTATCTTGTAATGGAGGCTCCTATTTTAGGTGTCTGCAGTTAGGGGAGACTCACCACTAGGGTACAGCTTGTTCTCTCTGAGACTTCTTGGTGAGTCATAGAGAGGACAAGACACCTTTAACTGACTCACAGTCAGAAAACAAGGCATTCATATGTATTTTAAAACTTCTAGTTACAAGTCAATGATTCCAGAAGAAGTTCCGACATGATTTTCTCTTTAGGAAATATTTAAGACATGCCATATATGTGGTAGCATGAGTGGATATAGAGTTTATTGTCACTTCTCTGCGAAAAGGTGTGTCACCCTGACTCCTGATTACACTAGACCAGCACTCAACAGCACACAGCCATCACACCTTTGTAGCAGAAAGCCATTCTTAGAACATTGAATATTCCGAAGCATAACAGTGAAGGTTTTGATTCTGATTTGCAAAAATACTCTCTCTACCCTTTCCACAGACAGGTATCTACTGTATGTAATTTAGATAAATATGTACCTATTTGTGATAAGAAAAATAAATCAAAGCCAACTACCTCTTCTCCTTCTCTGCCAGGTACTGCTTGACTGGAAATTACCTTCAGATGTTCATAATTTCAATGTTCTTCTCTAATACAAGGATAGCTGTTTCTTGAACAAAGGGCAGTCCAGAATAGTGGTCAGAGCTCCTGCCATATTATCTGAGAAGATGATTTAAAAGCTTTACATTATAATAACTTCTCTAGAAACTAATTTATCTAATGATTTTAACCACAAAGCAATTTATTATGCAGGTTCCAAAAGCTTCTTTTTTAAGAAGGCAAAGAGTTGATCTTCTGTTACTACTCAAACTGAAGATATTTCATAGCCTATGTAAGAAACAAGTCTTGTACTTGGGCACTGTTAAATGGCCTTTTTGTTTAGTGCAATATAAAGAGTGGGGATCGATCTGTGTATCGTATTTTGTTTCACTAAAACTTATAGATATTTGGTAGGGAAAGCAAGTAAAAAACTTTATGGTGAAAATAATGTATGGTGAAATGTATGTGAAAATAATTTTTGTACAAAGATCGCTAATCCTGAAAAACTCTTAGAGGTGTGTTTTTAGTAATGAAATTAATGTTTATCATGTGCTTAAGTGTTTGCAAAAGCTAGATCTTCAGATAGCAAAGGTTGGACTTTTGGTACTTAAGAAATGTGAGAACCCACAATTGTATAAGTTTTTTAAAATTTATAGCCCGGTTCCCACAAATACTGTTTTCTACTACTAGAACAGAACACTAAGGCAGGACATTTTTCCAAATGTTCTTATTTGCTGGAATACTGAACAAAATCCCAATGCTAAATGCCACTCTAGGCATCTTGAAAGAGTGTTGCAACTTTTGTAATACCAACAGAAACAAAAACATAACAGCTTGTGCTGACTAGAGGAAAATCTGCTGATGTTTCCTTCAGTTCTCTTTCTCTTTTGCCTCGTTCATTTGTTTTATTTATTCTGTTTCTAGGAATAAGAAACCTATAGACTAGTTTCCCTGATAAGACAATACTCCAGCAGCCGTAGTCATCTGGGCTGGAGAAAATCAGCTGTCATACATGCTGTGAAATGAAGCAAGGGTTTAAAAAGGCCTTATAAATAGATCCACTCCTCACTAGCATCGAAATGGATTCCTCCCCTTCTCTGACTTAATATAACCTGAATTTGACCTGCAGGGCATATTGCAAGGCTCATCTTTTTTCACTCTATTTGAAAATGGGGGTATACAATGGCCATTGTAAAAGCAGAGCATTGATCGAGCAGGGAGGGAGGATCAGTATGCGAAGAGATGCTTCTTAAATTGCACTATCAGGAGGTATTTTCAGATTACATCAATGGCATTTAGGCCATATGGAGAAGTTGCTTTTTCACATTTGCAGGAATCTAAATAAATAAATAACCCTGTTGCAATGAGCTATGAGCTGTGAGCATTAATTTTTCACACTGGCTGTTACTAGCCTCTACAGTCCTCCTCCTTCAGCTGAGATTTTTGGGGTCAGGCAGTCATCCTGACAGGATGGGTAAAGTGCTCAGTTTGCCAAGGAATATAAATAGGACTAATTTACCAGTATACCATCCTTGCTTACAACTAAATCTATTTCTCTTTTTTCTTTCTGAGCTGTCAGGGAGCATATCCATCTACAACAGTACGCTTCTCTTCAGTGTGTGATGTAGACCTCTTATGACTGCTATTTGCAGGGTTCTGCCTGTTGAGTGGGTCAGGCAAAGCTCTCACTCACCAGTCTAGTACTGGCAGTGAAACCCCAGTAGCTCCCCAGTTATTCTAACTTGTAGCATTGCCCCTGATATTTTATTCTTGCAAAACAATCACAATAAGCTGCTAATTAATGAGAGGGTGACATTGATCCCATAGCCAGCATGAATCAGAGTGCCATGCACAAGGTTTATTAATGCCTGGACCATAAGTCACTATGGTGTATCCCGTGAGGAAATCTGGCAGCTCTTTCCCCTCAAAAATCAGGATGCTCCATCAGCTGCATTGAACTGAACTATGAATGCTCAGGTGCTGCGTGTGCCAACAACAGCACTAATCACTCTCATTTCAGAGTTGGTATTAAAGACTCTATTCATGCCCCAAGGAGTGCTATGCAGCTGTTCAGTGCTTTCTTTTAGAACATGCGTGTGGGAGGTAGGTTGCATAATGAGACACAGCCCTATATTATGTCCTCATCTGTATGTGGGAGGGTTTGAGCAAGCAGCAGCACATCTCAGTTTAAAAAAGGCCTTGAAGAAACACCTCTTTTGGCTTGTAGAACAGATCACATGATCGTTTCAAGATGTTTCTGCAGCACCTCAAGACCAGCAAAACCCTTGATTTTCTTAGGGAAATGGAAGAAAGTTGCTTCCAGGAGATCTGTGCCACCAAAGCAGAGGTCCTACTGGCCACACACGCAGATGCTGCTTAGCAATAGCTGCTTGTCGTCTGGGCTTGTGCTGAAAATTGTCCAATGATGTTGGTGAGATCACTGCATCTAAAGGAAAATGTTGTGGTGAATGAACCACACACACGAATAACCAGGGGGCCACAGAGCCCAGAAAAGGAGGTTTGGTGGGCTAGTTCCAAAGAGTAAATCCCCCTTCTGTGAGGATGGCTTCTGCCATTGAATTCCTGAGATCTGAGGGGGGCTCTGTCTGCCTGAGAGACAGTTGACAGACACCCCTTGTATCTCCTAAGGAAAGGTAACCAGACCTGTCCCGCCTTTCTCCTCTTCCTATAGGTGCCTGCTATGCCATCCCCGCCCCCTTCCCTGTATCCCTTTAAAGCCCTCTCAGTCTACTATCTTGTCCTCTTCGCTTCCGGTCCCCTTCGACGGAGCTTCTATAATAAACCCTTGGAATACCAGCTGAGAAGCCACCTCTGCTCATTTGTTTCTGGTCACGCATGGGCTATCTATAAGCCCCAGGTGCGCTAGGCTACGTGCCCTCCACCGCACGGGCTGGGAGGCTGGCTAGTGAGGCACTGAGGTGCCACAGGGTGTTCTCCCTTTGTGTTGGGCACTCCTGGACAAGCTGCTGCCATCTCAGCCCGGCCAGCGTGCCGGCGTACTAATATAGGAAAAACTGAGCCTAGTTTCTGTAGGAATACAAGTGCTGACTACAAATCATAGGGTTAACCTTTCTGGACCAAATAGGTATCCTGTAATCTCCCCTCTCTAAGTGAAGCAAAGTAAGGTATGAGCAGGTGTCAGAATTGAAGTTTTGAATAGAAATAAATTCTTACGGTGGACCAAATGAACAAAACTTGCCCTTTGTTTGTCTGTGCCTTTTTGGGTGTCTTGTTCTTAATAATCTCTTGGGCAATACCTGTGCCTGAATCCTGTGGTTTCAGTGCACTTTATTTCTCTATTCTATTTTTTTTTCCCTTGGAGGACTCAGAAGCCTAAAAGCTCTCTATTAAGCCTCTTTCAACTTCACTCTAAGTACCAAGCACCATGCTTAAAGGAGCTCTTGCAGGGTGATCGCCTCATAAATCAGGGATTAGCACAGAGCTGTATTCACCATCTTTTGCTCACCATCACTGCCATGCTGGCTCCTGTCTAGCTCTCAAAAACTGCCCCAAAAATTTAATAGTAACAGGAGAGAACTTTTTAAAGCATCTGAAGAAACTTAATACTCACTCTTCATTTTAATACTTCTGTTCTTATTTTCTCGATCCACTGTCTGTGTGGGATATACTCCTGACATATATAGCATGTTATTAGAGGATTTTTTTGAAATGTAAAGAACTAAGTTTCTAAACATTGAGACCACCAAATATCCTAATTTAAAAAAACCCAAACAACTAACATGAAAAGCAGAAAAAGACCAAAATTATTACTGTTTTTGATAAAGAGATTTCCAGTAAATTCAATATGTATTCTTTCAACTACTTTGAGATAGAGTTCATATCTTAATTTTTCTGAGAGCTTTTCTTAATAATGTTGCAGAAGTCTGTGTTTTGAAAAGTGAACTTTCAGAAAAATTGAAGTTTCTGAATGCAAATTTTTATTTCTCTTAAAATTACCATTTTAACCTTTGGAAAAAAACCAAGCTTTTTCACATAAGGAATCTGATTAAATTTGTGACCAAAGAATAGAGCATTAAGAGATCTAGTTAAAAACATTCGGGTTCAGTATTTTAATGACTTATCCCTTCTTCCCTTGCCCAAATAAATTTAGGATTCTAGAAAAAGGTATTTCTCAGAATGAGGAAGAAAAGGAGAAACTGATGATGTTTAAGTGGTTTCAATGCCTTCTTTATTCCTCTCAGAGCCATACTAAGCACAGGATTTGGACACACAAAACCCTCTACCATCATTATTTTGGGAGATAATTTCTGTAACTTCCCTCACATTACTTTCTCCAAGACTGTCATGCTGTCCCAAGAAATGCCTTTTCCTATGGACTGTACATCTCTCTCCATGTTTCCTCATACAAAACATTCTGCTATATGCCCATCACTTTGGCAACGGGCACAAAGCTAGTTCTTCAAGATCCTGTGATGAAGAATATGATTTATGTCTACAAAATATGGCTTCCAGGGCCAGGGCAGAGCCATGAGGGTAACATCATGCACCTTTGTGCAAGTTAAGAGTTTATATGTAGTAAGTATATAAAAAACATTCACTGGATGTATAGCTCTATTATCTGTTTTTGTAAACTATCGTGTCAATTTCTGAATTAGTAAAAATATCCTCAGTATTCATGTATTTTTCATGCTGATATTTTACATATAGTTGTCATAGAATGACGAGAAAATTTTAATTACTGCTATTGAATTTCTAACCAGGCTGTTGATCGAATATACATATGCCATTAGTATAAGCTTATCTAGATAATATTGTCTTGTTCCACAGGCATTCGTAAAATGAACTACATTGAAGAGCACAACCTCTCAGCTGTCACATTATCAATACATTGATTTATTTATGAATAATTTTCTATTTATCTCTTCTAGAAGTAATCAGAAAGGAGTCACTTCAAATAAGCTTTTCTTCACAGATGATTGATTATAGACAATGTAATTTCCTATCCTTTCCAAAGATCTAGTTTCACATATAACTAAATATTTAACTATATTGGAGGCAAGTTGATTTTACTTTTCTCATGATGGAAAGGTTAAATCAATGACTTACAGCTGAATGTTGAATCCTCTCTTACTTCAAGTAAAGCTCCTTTTGCAAGGAATAAGCAGAAAGAAACCATCTGATTACATGGATATTTCAGTCAAAAATATTTGAGTGGAGAAATCGTGCAAGTGCATGTATGTGTCTCTACATAAAAGGATTCATGTTGCCATTTATGGCCCAAAGCACTGAAAAGTTGCATAACAATAAAATATGCTTATATTGGACATGACGTGCTTTCAGCTACTCTGGTGCAACACATGGAAAACAGTGAGGAAGCATCTAAACAAATCAGAAGAAGATGTCTCATTACTTCTTACTCCTCGAGAAGAAAACATATGGATATTCAGCAGTTTTCAGTTTGTGGAATAAAGGGAAGATGCAGAGGTCCCCTCAGGCTGAATTGGCTGACCAGCAGGTGAGGCTCCAGGGGTGAAGCCGGCAACTCTTCCTTGTCCCTGCTCCCTGAACCATCCTCAAAGCAGGACGTGTGGGCCCCAGGAAGCCAGAATGGACAGCCTGCAGATGGTGGGCTGGGCACCCGCTGCAGCCACAGGGACGGCACATCTTATCCAGGCCCGTCAGGCCTTGTTATGGTTTTCCTGCTGGGCAGCAGAGACCTCACCCCGCATCCCTTTCACTGACCCATATTCGATGTTCTCCTCTGGTTTTTGAACACTTCTGGGCTTGATGAGCATTCAAAAAAATTAAAAATATTATTTAGCAATATTAAGGTCATGTCTTGATCATTGTCAGGTGTGCTGAGGCATAATTGCATCTCAGTGCCTTAAATGTTTATGACTCCAGGTTTCTAACCACAGAAGTTTTCCTGCCAAAACGGAGTAGATTGTAGCTCAGGCCTTTAGAAAAGGGGAGGGATAAGCCATGCCATGTGATGAAATAGCCTTTCTTTGTCAAACGTTGTTGGTTTCAGTTATGACTCAATATGAAAAGACAGGTTCCTAAAGAAAGTTTCCACATTTCAGTGCCATTCATAAATATTTTAACTTGCTTTTACTTAATGCACGAATGAAAAAACCATAAAGAGGATTTGACCTTAAACCCTTAATTGACAAAGACTAGTTTAAATCCTCTGCAATAGCCGACTAATGCAGTACCATTATGAATCATAAGGAATCTTAGCATGATGCATTCCCATTGTCACTGAACTAGTTAAAGCCAGTGAAGCATGACTAAATTGTTGTGACATTTTCCCAGCCCTACTATTACCTGTCAGATGGGAAAAAATCAAGGCGTCAGGACAAGCTTCCATATTGATGTGCTTGCTGTTGATATTAATTGATGTAAATGGATAAGCTTGTCCATCAACAGTAACAAGCACATCTGCTCATTGTAAAAAGAAATCTTCTTAACCTTCTGTTCTTTTCAGACTCTTTTGATATGAAAAAATGCTCACTTCTATACTCAGAAAATATGATGTTTATTGTGTTTGTTTTTATATTTTTTCCTTCTAATTTGCTGACAAAATGAAATATGAACTATTCTGGTATTTCATGTTTTTGCTCACAATGGATTGAGTTATATAAAGTAGGACATGGACAAATTACAAAAGCCAGAACAAGCAGGGTACTTAATAGTCTTATATAACTGCAAACAGTCTACATCTGCTTTAATCCATCATCTTCCTTAGTGCTCTTCGGAAGAAAATAAATAATTTTTTTCTTTCTTTCTCTTTATTCATTTTAAGTACAAAGAAGTTTTCCATGGACTAAAATAGCAAGACATTTCCTGAGAAGTATTATAGAGATCTATAGCAAAGAATCCTTTGGGTTTTTTTCCTTGATGAATTTACAAATTCCTGATGAATACTACGGGATACAAACAGAATTCTCCTAAAGATCTTATTGGCAGAATAGTACTTGTGACAACAAAGCCTGCTCATAGAGAAAATATGTTTTTTTTCAAATGTCATCCTCTGTCCTATGATATTTGTCTTCTGCCTGGTAAAAAAATAAAAGTAATAATGATTAAGAATATAATATAAATAATAATCCTGAATTCCATGTAGTTTCATTCAGTTATGATTTGAGTTTAATTAGAAATGTGATGTCTCCTAGCAGAAATAAAGTATGCACTGAGCATCATGTTTGTTTTGAAATCATATTAATGAAGGCAGCCACTGCTGCAGACTATATTTAGCATTTCTGTTGATAGAAACAGAGAATAATTCAGAAATATCTTCATGCTGGTGAAATATTTACTGGAAAATAAAACCAAATATTGAGAGAAAGGTAAATGTAAATATAATCAAGTTAAACAGAAATACGTTCAATACAGTACATAAGCAAGTGGATATACCTTGAAGAAAAGCAAACTAATATTTTTAAAAACCTAAATATTGCCATTGTCTATTAGAAACCTTTTGCTCATTTCTTTTTAACGTTCTACCTAACAGAGCTGTACTATGAAGTTCAAGTAATCTGAAAGTAATGCTGAGATCTGAAAGAGGCATGAAGGCTAAAAAGATGCCAAATTAAACCACAACTCATATCCTCTTTGTTATAAACTATGTTGGCATATGTCTTTTTCCAGAAACGTCTTCCAGTCCTTCTGAAGCTGTGGTTAGAAATCCAGACTGTTTGCACCTCCTGGGAATAGTTTGAACAAAGGAAACCAGTTAGGCTATTGTTAAATTATCTTGGTTTTTCTTTGCACCTCTGTATGAACAATACTCCCACACTAAGTCCCTAGCAAATGAAACCTTGTTCTGAAGTCTGCAAGTTACAGTTAGCCACTATTTATAACACTCACACTCAGGGGAAAGTGTAGAGATTTCAGCACTGTCCAGATTACAGCCTGGAAAGCTTTTGTCTTCCCAGCACATCTGATACACGCCAGTTACTGGGAGGCTCTTTTCGGTTGTTTAAGAGCTATTTGAAATAGCCAGGAAAATGTCAGCTAACACAAACACATCACAATGCTTGATGTGATACTTCTTTTGAATCATTGTTCCATTTCCAGAACAGAAAAACAAAAAACATGTTGAAATTTCATTTCAGTGTGATATGCCTTTTGATCATTCATTTCAGCTGAATCCTATGGAGTATTTATTTGTGAGCCCCAAATTTTCTGCTGGTGTAAACAAATGAAAGAACATTGAGGAGCTCCACTGAATTGTAGCCATTTACCAGAGCAGAGATCATGTCCCAGACTTCACAAGCTAGAAAGTTCATTTTCTACTATGAAATAGCTTTGTTTTAAGCAATTATGCTTGAAATAAAAAATATCTTATCAGACCCAAAGAGACAGAAAATTCACTGCAGAGGTATAATTCACATTGAATGTAAATAAATAATGTACTATGGCTTCTATTTTCTCTTTCTAATGCTTTTAAAGAATGAAAAGATTTCCTTATAATTTAAAACTACATTAGTCAGTAACCTTTCACAATATTTGATCTAAACCAATTTTAGAAGCAGTTCAAATAAATACCATTGATAGGAAAGAATAGAAAAAGATGTATTAAATAAAGTGGATTAAAAAAAAGTAAATACTTTTTATAACCAAAAAAGGATAAAACATTTTATAGCCTTTGTATTTACATTTTGTACAGAGACAAAGGAAGGTATTTTGTTCCAACTCATCTGTAGGATGTTAACTACCACTTGGCCAAATTTCAAGAATTAGCAGCAATTGCATTAAGTCCCCCACAGATACTAAATAACAGCTATGATCTAATCAGAAATTATTCCTCTCAGGATTTGATTTTACTCAAATACAAATCAGATAAATTAAGAAATATGGGAGGAAATAACAGGCTCGATCTGAGTAATGATTTTTAATAATCACTGATCTCAATTGTATTTTAACTTAAAACCTAAAATTGAATGCTATCTCATTTCCCTAGCAGTCCAAACAACTCTTTGAAAACAGAAATAACATTATGACAGTATTTAATTTCTATCATGGAAACTATATCATGTAATACAGTACTGAGAGCATTGCAATAATCATTGCAGTAATTATTCAGATGTTGTTGAGCACTCAATAGGTCATGCCATGATTTATCACAGCTTTCTCAATAAGTACAATTTCCAATAAGCATGATGATCTAAACCTCTTATAATTTGGATTCTGAAATTACTCCATCCAATTGAGAATAATTATTCAGTTTTAAACTATTGTAACTCAGAGCAGAAACTGCCCCTCTCCTCGGGTGTGTTTGTGTGTGTTAAAGTGTCTATGACTGTAAGTACTTCTTTTCATTGAAGTCAGATATACTCCTACCACATCCGTATGGTTCAAGTCTTTGAGATTTATGCTCATTAAATATATTAAATTTTGAACAAATTAAAACCCAAAAACTGGGGAAAAAACACTTGATTTCTTAGACCAGAGACATGATGTAAAAAAAAAACCCCAACACTATGAAGGGAGCTGTAACTATCTTTTAAATAAAATGCATATTTGAGATGATGAAACAATTCAAAAATTCATGTATAATTTATCATTTTTCAGCAAAAACATTTTAAAAAGTCAAAACACTTCACTCTGACATTTTCAAGTGAAATGTTTTGATTTTTTTCATTTCAAAACAACTTTTCATTTAGAAAAATTTAGCACCTTTTTAGATGTTCCCCTGAATATTTAATATTTTGGTCAATCTGAAAGTAAAGTCTCAGATCTCTGTACTTTGAGAATATTAAAAATGTTCAATTTATTTTTCAAATTGATTATTCTTTATCCAACTGATCAAAAAATTCAGTTAGTCACACAGCTCTCCCTCCAACACTCCTATAAGACTACTATGGTAGGCTCAATACTCATTTCATCTCCATTAGATGCGCATGAGAGACATGTCTAAGTTTACAGCGTTGGTGTTACTGCTCTGTAAATGTTAATGCAGGTTTGGCCCAGAAAATATGTCTTATCTGAGGAGGAATGATATACCAGCAATAGCAGTAGATGGAAGCTACAGACTAGTCCTGATAGATTTCATGCTACTGACACCCCTCCTTTTGCCAGAAGTTTAAAAGCAGGAAAAAGAAAGAAAATAAGTAACTACATAAGAGGGAAAAAGAAGTACTTGCATGGATATGGTCTACATGGATATGCTGAATGTGATCAGTACACTGAGGCACTGTGGGATTACACTGTGGCACAACAGGACTAGCACCCACCAGCTTGTATTGCAGAGGTCACTCTCTTCTCTGCTATCGTGCAAACTTCTCGGTACAACATTCCCAGATGAAGTGGAAGAATGAATCAGAACATGAATTTTAAATACAGAGAAACTGGATTTTGACTTATTCATTTCTAGATAATGAGGTCTTGACTGTTATCCTGTTTGTTTGGTTCCACATTCCCCATAAGAGGTCAGTTCTGTACTCTAAGGATGATATGGAAGTGAAGCTGAATTTGCTCAGAGAGCAAGCATGCTGATACTTCCATGAGGATTCAGATGGACCATGACTCTAGAGCTTATTCAAGGGTGAATTTAACATCTCGTGGGTAGATAGATAGTGGCACTGAAAATGTGGAAGTAGGCACCGAAAGATTGAATTCTTTGGTCTTACTTTTAGAGTACATGCTTAAAGAAATTGGCAAAGCAGATCCCACACATTTCAGCTACCTGTAACTGCAGGTCACTAAATTAGGTAACTGTGTTATAATTCTTGAAGGTGTTGAAAGAATCAGCACCAAAGAAAGCAAGAGTCTTCCTTTTGTTACATTTGAGCTTGAAGCACCCTGTATGTCATCGTAAGAACTAGAGGATTCTCTGCTTTAGAAGAGCCCTGTGAAGAAGAGCTTTCTTCCTGAGCTTGGGCCTGTGGTCAAAAAGCTAAGAAGCAGCTTTGAGTGTAGCAATATTCCTGCAGCCAAAACACTCTCCAGATTTTTACCCTTTTTTTTTTTTTTTTTTTGTAAAACAGTTATAATGCATAAAAAACATAAGACAGAGACTTTTGCGTAAGGGACAGCTGCAAGAGACAACAGGTTAAATCTTGACCAAGTGAATCAAATGTACAGGGAATCATCCACCTGCACAGGCTAGAAATAAGATCATTTCAAAGCTTATAACTGAACTTGATGCTGTCCTTTAATGTGAAACTAAGCAATTCATAAAGTTCATGGTTGGACTTGACCCCTGTTACTGTGCTTCTTCTTGGCAGTGTTTCTAGGAAAAAGCTATTGCACAGCTCAGTACAGGAGAACAGAGGTTTATTTGAAGCAAACCAAGGATTATCCTGATCAGATCCCTGCAGACATGCTGACTGTGAACTAAACAATATGTTGGGTATCAAACTGTACAGACCTGTGATATTTTAGACCGGGAGATCTTCAGACTTCTCTTTTCCCTATGGTTAGGCTTTTCACATGATTGCTTCTTTAATTTGTTATATAAAAGTTTTTAAAATTACATTAAATGATACTCATAGCAATTGAAACAATGTGTTTGTATTCTAGTGTTTTGAAACCAGGTTTATTTTGTGTCAGGGAACATATTGCCAAATGCATGTGCTACAGCAGTTAGGAGTTACCAGATTTAGTGATCAATCTGCCTTTTTGTGTTTTCTATGCAGGTCCAGATTACTTATCAATTTTGCTTTATTGGTAAGTAATGGGGGAGTTTTCAGTTGTTGTGGAAAACATGTAATACCTTCGTGATGCACAGAATACTCCAAACTACAACAGGTAGTAGAGGTCCTGAAGTGCCATTAGATGCCTAAACATACTGAAGAACAGAAAATCAGTCAGCAGAATACACTTGCACTCATTGAAGTAGTCATGGTAGGCAAATGAATGAACATGAGTCATTTCGGTGGCAATTCCTGACCTTCATGGTTAAGATGATGCAGATATTTGTCTTATGCACGCAGCCAGGATAAGATCTGCCAATACAAAAACTGAAATCAGATGTGAAACCAAAGAAGTTGCATACGTATATGTAGCAAAAACTTTGCTCTTAACCTGCTCCTCAGGTCTGGAAGAAATGGGCTATTTAAAAAGGACAAATAGTGTGAAAAATCTGACTCTGTCAAGGTTTGCTTTTCAGACTGCCTCGCTTTAGGCATTGAACTAATGTGAGTCTTTAAAATAAGAAGTTAAAAGTTTTGTCTCTCTCTAGAGCAGCTGAAAGAGATAGTTTTCTTTGAGGTGGGATTCATCTAAGAAACTTGAGACACTAGAGTCATGTAAAGTTAGTGTGTATATGCTCCCAAGGAAATGGACTGATGATAGGGGTAACCAGGTCTTTAAAACATACTTTTATAAAGTGGCAAATGTCCTGTTCTCGCCTGTACTTTGAAATATGGACACATATTCACATCTTTTCTTTTTAAGAGTTTTTATACTTTATAAACTAGTTCTTTCACAATAAATTATAAGAATCAAATAGTAAACAACTACAGACATCACAGAGGTCAGCATCAGGACCAAGGAAAATAGTACAATGCAAACTAGTAATTTCTAATGTGAAGAGCACACAGTACCTGGAACTTTTCTCATCCTTCTCTCTGAGGCAGATTTATCCGTTTTAAATTAACTTATCTCCGTAACCGTGAATATGCATTTCTTTTTTGTCATATAGACACAACCATTTCTTCGGGACAGAAATAACTGAAGTTACCAGAGGCCAATATCTACATATAAAGTTTCTTTTTCAATATAACCATATGTAGCAGTGTGCTGTACCCATGGTGATTGGTAGTATTGTCGGATGCAGTTCAGAGTGGAATGATCTGTTGGAGAAAAAAAATCAGTCTAGATGCCTTCCTAAGATATATTTCAACTTGTCCATTTATTTGAGGAAGAACAGAACCCACTGTATATTAATAAAGACAGGTAAAACTGAATTTGTTGTGCCAGCAGCTCTCTTTCTGACCTGTCCTGCCGTGAGCAGTTGTTGCTGGGTCTCTGCATGGCACGTGCCTGCTGGAGGTTATGTATCCCAGAGCTGAGTCTGGACTGTCAGTGCTGCTGCAGCTCCAGAGGTACCAGTCTCTCCTGGCACAGTCAGCATTACTTCAGAGACGATCAGGAGGCAAAAATGTCATAGTACAGCTAACAGGAACATTGCTATTTCTCTTCTTCCTGCTAGGTGACCTGATTTTTTCTTCTCATTTTCCTCTTTCTCTTGCCTTTATTCTGACAGAAGGAGTGGTGTAGCAGCAATATCAATGGTGATGCTGCTGCTGTGACAAAATGTGCTGCAAGCCTGTGCATTTTTAGACTGACTTAAAATACTTGATCTGTTCTTTTCTGGATTTGAGGCAACTTCTCCTGCTTCTGCAGAAAGCTCCTCCACTCTGTTTTAGGCACTACCTGGCCTCAGCTGACAGCTCCCTATATGGTGAAAGGGAAAAATAAGCACGTCCAAGATATCACTTAGATTTTAGGTGGCTGATTCATTCTCTACGTGAGCTTCTCTCATCTCATTGAGGACTGAAGAAGCCTAGGAGAGGTATTCTCTCAGTTTAGTTGCCTTGAGCAGATTGGATCAATTCAGGATTATGGGACAATATAATTACTCATTTGAGAATGGAGAAGTAAATTATCCAGTACATAAGCTCCACTGAATGCATGGCAATAATACAGGATAGCAAAATACTTGAGCAATGGAATATCTCTGTCACATTTACTTTAAGCATCATAACGTTTGCATATATTTGTTTATTTTTATATAAATATAATTCACCATCTTGTAGAGAAATAACAAGTCATGGGCAACCACTAAAGGTCTGTACCCTAAACTACAAAGATATTGTATGAGGTGATGGTAAAGGTGAATGAATTTGAAATGTAATAAAAATAGAGAGAATATGGCTGTATACATCATCTATTATCTGTCCTCTCACATCAAATGCATTTTCGTGCTAGACATTTCAGTTGCTAACTGATCTTTTTTTGTTTTTCTTCAAATGCAGTTTCAGACTAGGTTAGTATTATTCAGCTAAAGCTTTTTCTGATGTCTGGACTAAAGAGAATTGCAACTCCAGCTGTCAGCTTCCAGCAGCCAATAACAACCCTATTTACTTGGAAATTTTGCCAATTTTAATTAGGTGTTATGTCTACTAGTATATGCAAGCACTGCACTTAACTAGTACTATGTCTGAATATATGTTCTTTACCTGAAAAGATTGGTGAAGTCCTATGTTCTTATAGTAGAATACAGAAAATAAAACTATTTGTGTATTCCTACCACCCTCCTGGTTTTTCAATATATAAAGATTTGCTTATTTGCTTGCTTTTTACCAGACATGCATCTACTCAGGAAGATAACTAATTAAGTCTGAAAAAGCATTTTGCAGACTTACCTGCAATGTTAATAAACTATTTTTATTTTATGTGTGCATCTATGTGAGTATACATATGTACTCACACATATGGCTGAACATATGCTTAGGACAATTAAAAGGCAATATCAAGCAAAACCAAAAACCAAGACACCTCTCCTTTTTTATGCTTATTTTAACATGTACCTTTGATTTGAAAGGGAATATTTTAGTGGCGTTTTGCAGATAGCACAGACAAGTAACTTTCCAGTGAGGCAGTGGTCTTTGTCACGCCATTTTAATTACCCAAGTTGGTTCATTTCTGGCGGGATTAACACTTGAAAAACCATAAAGGTCATGGACTGCAAGTTTAGAAAAGCTCAAACACTTCTTTTAGGGTCAAAACTAACTCACGTTAGTTTCTCTATTCTGTCGTTGCCTGTTTTTAAGTTTTTTTACAGCTACAACCAACAAACTGGCAGTAAGCAACAACTTCTGTAAGTATGCCTTGACCCTGACCCATGTGAAACATATCAGAACTAGGGTGGGTACGTCTAATCATGCCATAGGAAACAGCTCTCTGAAAGTGGCTGTCACAGCATGTCACTTCGTCATATTTACAGGCATACAGGTATTTGAAGCACCCCAAGGTATCTGTAAGTAATTGGCATGATGATTCCAATCCATTGCTAGCTATGAATTAAATATCTAAAGAGTTTTGGTTAATGAACTAATTATCCTAGTGGAAAATTGTATCTTTGCTTTATTCAGTGAGCTGGAAATAGAACAGAAGCTAGACATTGCTGTTCCCAATGTAACTATGATTTTTGATGTGAAAGGAGAAGGCAAACAAGTTAAGATATATCTTACTGATGTACATCGTAGATGGTTTAAGACCCCTCACCTAATCTGAGTCTGTCAAAAGAATTTCTGCATTCAATAAGCAGTTTGTAGCAACAGGGGTGTAGTACTGAATAAAGAGGATAGTCAGAAGAGTCTGACACTTGAAAGGTCTTTGACAGCCTGTGGCTGACTGCTGATAGTGTTTAGAATAGACTTATTATTATGATATTAGCCCTGGTGTATCTTATCAGTATGAACATGGTTGTTTGAAAATTAAACAGTGTGGAAAGAAAGGTCTCACACTCAGTATTTTTAATACTTCTGCATTTAAATATGGATTTCCAAAAGCTTAAAAACGCCAACCATTCTTCTAGTGTAATTTTTTGTATCATTTTCTGCAAAGAACAGGCACAGTCAAGCCACAGCCTTATTTAAATGCATTGTTATAGTACTATTTAAGCTTACACTTATAAGACCAGAATGAAGCATTTTTATTTAAAATGAGGAGTTTTGTAAATGGAAAGAAAAATACAAACATCTTTTTCTTAACCTCCTTTTGTTTGTTCCTTTGTTAATATCTTGCTCTGCTAGGTTTACAAATCCTAAATAAATAGAAATTAGTGCTCCTTACTTTGCAGTCCATTTGCTTTAGATGTTTGCCTTGAGGGACATTTGTGTATTCTACTAATGGCTGCAGCAGAGTGCTGTCTCATTTTCATTCTGGCAAAAAAAGGCCGTTTCCATGGTTACAGTTTCATTTGCTAGAGAGAAACTGATGGCTGTTAGTGATCCCATCATAAGCAACTTCTGTCAGATTTCTTATCAAGTAGACATATTTTGACAAAGTGAAAGATAACACCATAATAAGAGAACTAAGTTGCTACTCTATGTAATGAACCATTTAACATTAAATGAAATGTGAAACCACATTCTTAAGGCTGAAGGTGGAGAGAAAAAAAGTAAAATTTATAATTTATGAAAATAAAAATATTCAGTGCTGGAATAATGATACTACTTGCTTTCTGTTGTCAAGGTAAATCTAGTAGCATAACATTAATTTATATTTTAGGGTCATATACAAACCTTCACCATCATCTATTTCACAGAAAGACTGCATGAAGCTATAATTACTTTTTGATTTTCTTGTGGTACTTCATTTGGCTAGGTATGGTCCAAGACTGAGACAGGGGCTAAATGCAATGGCTGGTAGGCCATATCTCTCCTCCCTCCATCTTCCCCCAGACTTAGTCTAGCACTGTGCCCCACAAAATACATGCCACATCTATTCAGAAGGAATACCGTGGACTTGGAAACCTGGAAGAATGTGGCCCTACCCTTTGCTGCTGTGAGCTGGGCAGGATGCCGAACAACAGACAAGATTTGCCCCAAAATATTCTGTTATGCAGAAAACGTTTACTGGAGCCCTATGTAACCTGAGGGTTGAAGTTAAATATGGTTATTAGAGGGAAAAGAAGACAGTCTACTGTTTAATTTTAGACGTCTATGTTTCAGATCTTTAAGGTATCATATAGGATACCATCACCAGGTCTCCAGGCTTTCTTGGTTTGCCATCACAGGAAAGCCTAAAAAAACCCTCCAAAAGTTAATCACAGAAGAGGAGTAGAATTCAGGGAAATAAATGAAACACATCATTGACATATTAGGATAAAAACAAAATGCCATGAACAATATATCCCAAGAGGTTGTAAAAGAGGACTGAAATAAGAAAGAAAGTAAGACTTAGGTAAAATTGAATACTAATACACTGTACCTGAGGTGTATACTCTGGGGTTAAGGTGGAGATTCGTAAAGTATATTTGTATTAATGCATATCAAGCTTTTTCTCCTTAGACTCCTCTATAAATCTCCATCCATATACAGATATTTGTTTAAAATTTAATCTCAGTGGAAACAGAGTATCAGTTCATTATTGCCTTTCACTTCTGTAGTCGTTCAGCTCTACAAGTGATGCGAAATGCTATCAGACTAAAATGATAGTGCCTGATTCTTATCTAAATTGATTTTTTTTTCAGATTTCTTCAGCATGTTTAGAAATGGGATGTAACTCTTTAATCAGTTTTATGTAATTTGTTATCACTCAGAAAAGTACTTTAGAATAGCTGAGAGGCCAGTAAAATGGTGTAGACCGACTTTGCACTCAAAATGCACTCTGAGATCAGAGCTATATATGAATTTGAATTACTTCCGAAAAGCCTAAAATCTCCAAAAAATTTTTCTGAGATACAAAAGTAGTTGATGTCCTGTAGATTTACATTTAATTCTTTGTTATTATAAGTGCTGTGTAGTCCATGAAGGTTTGAAAGAGTTCACTTGCCTGCCCTGATTTGTGTTATGCTTGAGCATAATCTTAGCTTTAAGGTACCCATTGAGCACTTCTGGTTGCTTTTGGCATTTTAAATATTACTTAAAAGCACAGTGTGAGCTATCTTGAAACGTGGGCATCAGAACTGAAAATGAATGGCACTGAGATCATTCTTACAACATACAATCACAGAATTACAGAATCATAGAATCACAAAATGGTCTGAATTGGAAGGGACATTAAAGATCATCTGCCATGGTCAGGGATATCTATCACTAGACCAGGCTTCTCAGAACCTACCCCTTCCTTCAGAACTGAACCCTGCAGTAAGACTGTCAATGCGACAATATATGTGTTTCTGGAAACTGAGTTAAGAAGCCTATGTCAGCATCTACGGATGCATGACTGAAGCCAAAGGACTTCTGTGAAGTCCAGTTGATGAGATCCTGTTCTTTACACAAGAGCCAGCCATGAGTTTCTTTCATAATCAGGATTCCATTGACTTGAATCTAGAATGAGTTCCTCTGTTATAACTCTTTCAATAAGCTTAAAGGATTGGATCTTCTACAGCAACTGGTGCTGACCTACTTCAGGTTCCACTGAAGTTAATGATAAAACTCTCTCTGGTTTGAACTCGAGCAGAGTTAGGTCCATGGTACAGTTTTTTGAAAAATCCCACTCCATATGGTTTCTAAAGAGTTAGTGATGAACAAAAGGCACTGAAGTAATCTACACTTTTCAGATAGGATTTCTAACATACATATAATAACATCAGTGGCACAGGAATTGAATGCATGGCACTCTATTAAATTCCATAAGCTGTAATACCATATTTCTAAAGCTGTGGGAATGTTAATATCTGTGCTTGCTCAGCGGCTGTGCTTCACCACAACCTCAGGAATCCATCTGTTTATGAATTAGTTAGAGGCAGGGTGAATGTCTCCATAACGTGAATAGGAGTTGGGTGAGAATAGATGCAGGGCTCGAGTAACCCAAGAGCTGTCACTTCTTCTCAAAAGACATACAGCTTCCTCAATGACTGTAATAAAACTAAATCAGACAGAGAGACAACAGATAGCTTTACATAAGTACTCCAGAAAGGTCTCCCCAGAACATAAAATTTTGGGTTGGAATACCTTTCTTTATCTTTTTCCTTACGCACAAACTTAAGATGACCATGCTTCTGCGTTTGCTGAAGCTGGTGGTGAGAGGAGCAGAGATGAATCTTTCCTTTTTCTTTTCATTACATACATGATGTTTACCACAATATCCACAAGGATTCCAATAGTTCTTTTTTTCAGAAAGAGTGGCAAAGACGACCTAACTGCATTGCCAGTATTACCAGAAATGTAAATTTAACATGAGCCTTTTTGGTATTATGATTAAAATATCTAAGCATTTTAGAGTCAGAGTTGCCACTGCAGTTCAGTCGTTCTCAGAATTCCTGAATAAGTGCACTAATTTTCAGCAATGCTTCACTTTTACAGTTTGTAATTTGAACAACAGTTGTAATGCTGTCAAGTCTAGGAACAGTCAGTCCTAACATTTAAGTGCCTAAGAGTTTTATATGTTTGACTTTCAGTGGCATTTGAGAACTTCATTCCCATTAGCTCTTTCTTAAAAATCACACATGGGGAATTTGTAACCATTACTGATTCTTTTCAAGAAGAAAAAATTTTTGTGTAGATATATTTATTTGTTATTGCCTCAATGAAAAATGCCATGTCACCTTCTGGTGCCAAGGATCTGCTCGGGCAAACTGACAACTGTGAGCGACAACGAAAACTGACAACTTCATAACCTTGCCAAGCATTGTGAGAAAATGGCTGTTCATTCTGCCCATGGTGCATAAAGGGCTATTTATGGCCCAGTATCCAAGATGCTGCTCTGTGGGAAGAGGAAAGGTCCCGATTCAAGTTGTTTCCTGTTCAAATAAAAAATAGTAAAAGCAAATCTAGTAGCATTAGCAATATCCTCACACACCCTGGGTCTGACATGTGAGTCAAGAAGCAGAAGCAGAGAAGCTCCTCCAAGCTTACCTGGTAAATACCAAGGTGCACTTTGGTGCCAAGGTATATCAGAGATGGGTATCTCTTAAGAGACAGGTCTCATCCTACAGAAAAGAAAGAAGCAAACTTTTTGAATTTCATGTCTAAGTCACTCTAGGTGTATTGATGTAATGTATTTTCAAAGCAATTTGCCATTCAGCAAGGGCAGTGACATCAGTTTTCCCAGGACATATCTCAGAATTCATGTGACAAATCGAAGGGAGACCAAATGTAGCAGAATTTACCATTCCCAATAAAGCTGAGCTCAGACAGACACTATGTAAAGTATTCTACTTATAAGATAGTCTCAATTTCATGATATCGCATGAATTTACAAGGTATAAATTTCATTTTTCACTTTCCAACTGATCCCAGAACTGATGCCTTCAGAAATGTTGAGAATGCAAAACATAAAAAAATAGACAAATAGACATATTTCACGTTTTAACAATGTTAAAAGCCAAGGCAACATGTATTTTATCTACAAGGACGCTTAGAAATCTGTTCATGTTACATATACTAAAAGGTGGAAATGTTTCCCAGCAGAAGAAAGTAGATTGGGCCAAAGCATGAAAGATTTCAAAAGGTTCCTGCAAAGGATGGCATGTAAGGTGTGTTTCCTTTTTATTTAGTATAAAGAAGCCAAACTTTTGGAGTGAAAAGACTTTCCAAAATATTTCTTGTTGAAAACACCATATGTAACATTTTCCCATTGTACAAAGAAATCACCTTTTTTTTTACCTTTTTCTATTCAGCATCTTCAGCAAGACAGACTTTTTCCTATAAGTAAACAGTAAGCTTAGAATTTTCCAATGAGAAAATGAAATTTCCCAGGCAGCTGTCATGGTTTTTGATTTTTTTTTTTTTTCCTACTAGTTCAATCATTCCTGGAGTAGAAAGAAATAGTTTAGCAATGTAAAGCAATACTACAAAATAGTTCAGTGACAGGAAGTGAAAAATAATGTATCTTGTGGGGAAATTACACAGTCATCCAATTAGACAGGATATTGTGACATGTAATTAGTTTATGTTTGCTGAGTACTTAAAAAAATGCAAAGCTCTTTATAAATGCTAACGATTAATATTTAACCTAGGCATATATAATTAACAAAAGTCTGTTCTAGGCAAAGCATTAGGGCTAATTAACAATCCTATTTTCATATCATATTCTACATTTCCCTAAGATGCTAGAACCTTGCTTCAAATAATGAAATACTGAATCTGTAGAGTGCTCTTAAATATCAAAACTGGAATTCAAATTTTGGTTTAGGTTTGGGGGTTTGATTTTTCTTTTGATAAAAATGTATCCCACATAACATCATATAGTTACTCTTTTTCAGAGTATTTGTGGGGTTGTTTTTGGAAGGATTCCACATAACCAATTCTTACTTGACTTCTGAAAATTAATGAGATTGAATTACAGAAGAGTTTGGCAGCAGAATGAGCAGCCATCATTCCCATTTCACTATCATAGATAAAAGTTGGAAATAATTCCACCATTTACTCAATGTCAATGTACTCACATCAGCATGAGCCATGACACATGAGAATTGAACCAGGCCTATCATAGGCAAGGGAAAGGTCAAATTTGCCATCCAAATTAGATAATATGATGGAAACTAGTAATACTCTGCTGATTGTGACAAAAGTCTAGTTTTTTGCATTCAAGCAACCCAAGTTCAATTCAAAAGGCAGGAAAAAAATAATTCTTGAATTGCAAAAATGAAGTGGCTGAGGTCTGATACACAGCAATCCTATATTTAAGTCCAAAAAACCTTTTATGATATATGGTGTTTATACAAAGAATAATGATTTCTGCTGTTTCCATCCAGCTTCTCTGTGTAGGTTTGTATGACTGTAAATTTTGCTTGTTACATGCTTGAAGTTTAGCACCACATTTTACCAATAAAAATGTTGTGCAATAACAGTTTTCTTTTGCTTTGGTTCTTCAAGCAAAGTTTAAAATTCTTGTTTTCTGTGAAGGTACTAGAATCTGATGTTCAAATAAAAAAACCCCAAACAAGTAGTCATAACCAAACTTTGATTTTGTGGTCTGTATGGTATGAATTTTCCTCCAATAGAAATGTATTATTCTTCTGGTCGAAATCTACCTTAATCCATGTAAGATGAGCAATACCTGTATAACTATCAAATATTTAAGTGATGAAAAATTGAGTTATAAAAGTCTTCCTAATCAGTAGGATTAAAATAGAGACAGTCTCCAAGGATATACTTGCAGGCTGTTTTACTGAGAGATTGCACAGAACACACTCAAAGTGGGACAGAAACAGAAGGAAAAACATGGGGTGAGTAGCAAAAAAAAAATCTAGCCATGACACATATTAGTGCAATGTGAGAAAATAAAAAAAACAATAAACAAAAATAGATATTGAATGAAATCTGTGCCTGGAAAGCTGAGGGAACAAAATGTGCCTAATGACTGTCCTGCAAACCTTTACTGAGGCAAATGTTCTGTGCTCATGCAAACAGCTCTATTTTTGTTAGCTGGACTGTCCATGTAAGGATAAAATTTTGCAGCTGAGTTCCTGAAAGACTTAAATATACTTAGTTGCTTGTTCATGTCTTAATGATATAATATAATATAATCTGCTATCTCCAGTTACTTATTCTGGAGTCTCAAATAAATCTTAACATTAATTTCTAAGATCCAAAATCAGCAAAATATATTTACTATATATACACTGAGACAGAATTATCAGCTTATTTTGAATGAGTACTTATCTAGTGGTCTTTTTTCTTCCTCTGAAGCTAGTAATTGAGGACATGACCCTTTAAATTTCTACCCATTGGGTCTAAGAATGAGAGCAATATTTTAAATTATTTCACAAAAGGAATCCAGCTAATATCAAAGAAACCACCAATATATTCAAACTTCCAGTTTGATCTCTACAAGTTTTCCTCTCCGAGCCCTGAGGATTACATACCAATGCTATTTTTCAAATTACTGTTTCAGTTTCCTGGACTCACAGTAACTTTAGATAAATGCATACTTTCATTCCAGCTGATACATGATCTTCTTTTAGACTGTAGCTGAATTAATTTAAAATTACAGAAATACACAGAAACTGGAGACACAAACCAAGTGGTCTTAACAGATGTGATCTCATCAGGGTTCCATTTGTTAAAGGAAATCATTGAATATTAACTAAAAGTTAATTAGATCTAATTGCCAATTAGAAAGGAAAAGTAATTTGAAACTATCTACTGCCAGTGTCTTATTATTACCTTTGAGAAGCTTAAATCTTGAAGAGGGTGTGCTACCTGCCCATATATCGGTTCTAGTGTGCTAAGTCCATTGCTAAGTTCTGGTTAATTACAGGTAATCTCACAGATCTCAAAAGATGCAAAAGGAAAGCACAAACAACTCATCTTGAAACACCAGAAGTACTGAAGAACTGGCTAACTTGCTCTGTTTAGAAAAACACATGCTTTTCTTTTAGTTTTGTTTCCCAAAGTTCTTAACTTTGAGAAATAGGTAAAGTGAAACCAGTCTATATAGGGGCAAAAAGATAATTCTGAAAGCGAAGGGGCCCGTGTCTGTCCAAGCGAAGTACGCTTGTGAGGAGGCAGTGGGCCAAGATGTGTAAGTGTAACACGCACCCTTGGCACCCAGGACCACCAGCTGTACAGTGAAGGGGACTTAACACCCATCGCTGCGAAAACGACTCTGTGGACTTTGTCTGGTAGGTACACTCGGTAAAATATACCCCTGGAGAGACACAACTCGAATTTTCCATGAGTCGCACACTTCTTATACATATTTAGAGAAATAAAAAGATGCTATGACATACATCACAGCTGAGAAAGAAGGCTTGAGAAGAATGCGGGGCCATATGGGGTGCTGATGTCAATCAGTGGCTCTCTTTTGCACTGAACTATTTTGATCCCGATTTGAAAATTAATGTGGGCAGTGGCATGAGCAAGCTGGAGAAATACTTCCTTTTATCTCCTCAACCTGTCTTCTCTCCCAGCTCAAGGAAGCTCAAGGTATGGTGTAGTTGACACAGTAAGTCACAGGCAAAATAATGCAAGATGTCAGATGTAAGAACTTAGTTCAGGGCCTTTTTTATTATTATCTTGGCACTTAATTTTTCAAATAAAATATTATTTTTATGAGAAGTAGCTCTTTAGATAGTACAAGAAACTGAAACTTATCTTTGAGCCCATCTCACAAAAACCTGGACCTACCTAATAAATCCAATTCTTGAAGGGCCATCAATATTGTTAATTAGTCAAGTTACTTCAGCTGGTTTCTAAAATTCCCGACAGAAGAGAGTCAGCATATCCAACCAATTCAAGCACTTAGAAGGACAATGTTAGAATAGTGTGAAGTCTCTGTGTAGCATTCTTCAAGGAAGGTTCTGCTCTATGAAAAAATATCCCATAAGAATTCTAGTCTTGCTGCTTAGAAAAAAAAACCCAACACATTCATATTTTGAGCTTTTCCACTTGAGATTTTCTACTGCCTTACAGGTATTTTAAAGTGGGATTAGTACAACTTTTCTTGGATTTTTTTGATTTGAAGGAATTTGCTGTGAGCTGATATGAACTGCAATTTATTTTGCAATTAAAATGTATATGTCAACTTCTACTTGTGAGCTGCCATATGTAGTCACTCAGCAGAGTCTACTGACATCTTTCACTGCAAAATCCACATGATGGACTGGATCTTCTTTTTCAGAACTTTTCCCAATGCAGCAAATTTGTCATCACTTCAGGGAAACGTTGTCCCCACCCACTGGGCTGATTTTGAAGATCTTTAATTAAGATAATATTACATTGTCTGAAGCAAGAATTGATGGATATCTCTAGGCACCTTTCACTAAGTTTATTCTCTGGATTCACATTACAGAGCACATTTTTATTAAACGAATTATTAGACCCAGCCTTAAGGCTACTATGGGAAAGTTTGAAAGAAGGAGTAGAAATTCACATCTCAGGTCTCATGAAAGAAATGGAAGACCTATGGAGATAAAAGTGACATGTAAATTTTTTCCCATACTTCTACACATTGATAGTATTTCTGTCTTAAGGATTTAAGGAAATATTTAATATTGCTTTCTATCATGACAAAGAATTATTTATTTTTTGTTTTAGATCTCTTCTTAAACAAAATGTCTATAATCTGTACATTTTCCAGTTCCAAAATGACCTTTTTGTAGCATAATGTTTATTCTTAGCAAACAATTGTCAGCAGCCTCTGCAAGTCCTTAGTAACCACAAAGACATTCTGTGGCAAAGTATCCAACAAGTTCTATATTTGTTTTATAGTTTCTGAGCATAAATACAAATAAAACAGCAAAGAATCAGTAAGAATGAAAGCAACAGCAGAAATAATATTCACCAAAATTGTAGGAGAAAAGCAGGGGCAGCAAAAATTCATCTATCAATACATTGCAGGAGATTGCCTTACTGAATCTGTCTGGTTCCATAAATACCAGAAATACAGAGACATATTTGTTTGCTTATTTTCTACTTTTGTTTCATGCTCTATGCCCTCATTCAGCACATATATTTACTTATCTTAGTTTGTGCAGTTACACTGTTCTGTTGATCAAAAGTAACTCAGGATATCACAAAGCATATTCTGATAAAACCTTTTCACATTATGAAACTATTTTCCATTTTTTTTTCTTTTCCTTTTCAAATGACACATACATTCACTAAAAGGTGGGATGGAAAATGAGGAGCCAGGGTGCATCTGCTTTATAACAGTAATTTTCATTATGGAAGAAAAACTTTGCTCCTTGCCTCTTGTCTTCAGGAAAATAAGTGAAAAGTTTTATTGCTTAACAGAAGATGCTATTTAGAGCACAGAATGTATTCCTAGTACTTATAAGAGTAATCCCAACAGATAGCTAGCAAAGTCACCTACCAAATGACCTTATGTGAAACTCTGTAGCTTGTCTATACTATCAATATTACATTTTTGTTTGTATTGTGCACAGTAAACTTCACAGATATTTTCTAATCTCAAAAACCATGAGGAAATTCTTAACCACATGAAATTTCACAAACACTGTTTTGTTGCACTCGATGGGAAAGGCTGACCTTTTTGTTGTCATAGTACAAACCTCTCCCTTGTCAGCAAACAAAAATCCATTATCTGTTAGTAATATAGGGCCTGTGGCACAGAGACGGGACTACTATTAACCCTTCTGTCTTGGTCCTGTATCCAGCCGAGGTCAAGCTTAAAATGTGGCTGTTAAGTTCTTCTGCACAGAGACCACATCTTCTTTTGTGTAAACAGTCATGACAAGTTGTTTAGGGTAAATTATACATAACGGTAGGGGAAGCAAAAGAAAGCAGATGTGAAGTATTAATTAATCGATTAATTTATTTTATTCTTTCTGATTAAATTTCTACTATCAGTGATTGCATGTTCACCTGGAACTTACGGCATTATTTAGCGTGGAAGTCAGATTTCCCACCCCATCAGCAGCTCAGATAAAGCTGAACATGGCTTAAGAAATGCCCCTCTCATCAGCTATTTTGTTTTTTCAGCCTACTGTTAATTCATAACTTAAATTATTACATTTGCATTTCTTATGCTAGGATTTCCAGTCCTTGAGGCCAAAACTGATCTCAAGTCACAGGCAAGCAGTTCTTGGTCTTGCAGAACCCTCCAGGCGGTGTGTGGAGTAGGAGACCACAGCCAGGCTGTGGTGTGGGTGGGGAAGCTACACCCTGGGCCAGTAATGAAAGATGTGGCAGATTCACACTGGTGATGTCAGTGGCACAGCAACTGACCTAAGAGGCTGAAAGGCATCCCAGGACACCAGGCAGAGTTGTTGGTGTTAAGGCTCAGGCAGCAGCACCCTGAGTGAACATCTAGTTAAAGAAAATTTAAAACAAAGTCAGGAGTTTATGGCCTGATGCAAAATCCATTAAAGTCGATGGAAAGAGGTCTGTCTAGAAGCATTTGAAAACCCCAGATGACAGCAAGAAATGGGAAGGCTCTAGGGTTCCTAAGAATAAAAGAGCAACATCTGTAACTTAATGGACCTTACCATTGGCAATAAATGTGAAGAGGTTCCACTGAGAAAGTTGATGCAGAAATTGATATGGGACAAATGACAGAACCTTATCCAAGTCTAGGATGGAAGTCTTAGGACAGTCAAGAGAAAACAAAAAGATACTTCACTGGAAGATGATTATGCATTTTGCCTTCTTACTTTGTCCCTATGGCTTGTAAGACAGTAAGTTCAGTAGGGGCAGAAATTTGATGCAGGGTGAATGCTGAGCCATACTTTAGCTCTTTGGGAACTGACCCAATTTTACTGTTTCACTGACTGAGTAGCCTGTGGCTTTTGTTCTTTAAAACATAGTATTTGCATTTGGTGGACAATTTCAAATTGCTACAGTAATCTGTATAGTGGGCAAATTTGTCTTTTGTTTAGTGGCTAGTTTTCAATTGTTTTTTAAATTTGGTTTCTTTTCCCTAAGGTAATAGGGCTTGACAGCATGTTTCCCTCTCGGGGAAATTGGACATATGTAGCTTTTAATTTCTTCTGGAGAAAGGAGCAGCTAAATTAAAAGTAGCAGTGTGATTCTCACAAAAGGACAAATTTTCTACCCAGCTTTGACTAACTTTGTGGGAGAAATCCTACTCCCCGCTGGGGAGCAATTGCCAGTGGCTCAGCACATTCCCAGCAGGCATGTCATTTTATCACAGTTTTCCCCAAATTCCCTTAATTCCATGCATAACAGAGTAACCATGGAGTTACAAGAGGATTCATCTAAGAGGGAAGGTCCCAGTCATTCCAATGGGGATATTGTTTGGGTGAACAGTACATGGTTTGGCTTCCAAACAAGAATGATCTTTTAGATAAGATATTAATGAAACTGGGTTTGGTTGCAGGGTATCTCATAGCCTCTTGTGTGGCCATGAATAAAGCTCCTTATTTCTCCATGTCTTGGTTACATACCAGCAATGATTCCTTCTCTTGCAGAAGTGTTCTTTCATTAATATTTGTGATGTATTTAAATGAACAACTTACTGAAGAAGAAATAATTCAGGACTGGGTGCCTGGGTGCACACTATTATTCCCAGCACAAAAGAAAACAAACCAAATCCCTAATTGATCCAGAGTGCTGAGGAAGTGTTCTTCCATGTTCCCCAGATGGCAAAAAAATCTCAATGTATACAAAATATCAATAGGACAAGCAATTGTGCTTGAAGCAGAAACTTTGACACTGTGCCTCAACTTAACTAGAACCATCTGCTCGTGCATGAACAGTAGGGAAAGGCTTGAAAAAAACACAAAGTAGAGCTCATGCACAAAACCAGGTGATAAGTAAGTACCAGGAGAGTTCAGCTCATTGCAAAGTGACAAGAGCAAATTTTTCAGATGTACTCAAGAACAGACAAACAGGTCCAATTAAAAAAAAAATACTCTGGAAGTTTGACCCTGCAATTAATCACCATAGTTTAGTGATGAAACAATTAACTGCAGCCTAAGTGATGGTCAGATGAGCAAAAGGCTTTCTGTGAGATGAGGGCATAATCCTGAAAACAAAACTTATGAATTTGATCACGGGTATCTGCAATCGGTATCTCAGAAAATCATGTTTGTAGTGCATTGCAGAACCAACACAGCTAGCTCAATTATCAAGTTAGACAGAGGTTCCTTTGAAAATTTGGTTTACAGTCAGTTTGAAAAGATGCACAATACATGACCAGAGGGGAAAGCAAGAGATGTGAATTTTAATATAATGCTCAAAATTTTGATGTGTTTATTACTATTCTCCTTTAGATTGTCTTCAATGTTTTAAATCTCCAGCCTTGAATTTTCAGAAGAAAGTATTTGTGGAGGTGAGGGAGCAGTCAACATGTATTACAAAATAAAATTATTTTAAGTTTTAGGTGGATCCTCACGAGATGCAAGTGGCAAGCGAGCTCAAATGAAATGAATACAGAATCTGAATCACATACAATTTACTTCAAGATTCTAGCAATATTATCAATGTTCTCTGGTACATTTGATTTCAAGTAATATGTTTTATATTTCATTATTCTATTACATTAGAACAGTTACTCTACAATTAATAAGAACTGATTACTTTCTCTAATGAGACATTGTTTACCATAGTAGACTATTAGTTTAGCTTGAGGTCTTGAGCCTAAAAGCACAATTTTTGCAAAACACTTAAGGCAATCATAAGTCCATAGAAGCCTTCCGTATAACCTATTTTACTGACAAACAATTACATTTTAGATTGAAGAGGTGAAATGATTAAGAATATTTGACTTAGTTGCCATGACAGCATGCATTTTTCATCAGGCAGAGTGTAATTACTACAATTTCAATGATGTAAAATCAAGAAAGATGATAACAAACAGCAGAACCATGGAGATATTGCCATTGCAACCAGGTTGCCATGGCAACAGTGATAATAATCTCAGTGATAGATGTTTTCTCTTGCTCTTTCCATTTTGTACGGTTATAACATTCAGAACCAGTTTTTACCACAGCTTTTTATAGTTTATTAGACTGTCAAAATAGTTTATGAGATGTTGTTGCAAAGGAAATGACTGAGTTCCGCAGCCTAATAAAAATGCCAAATACTCTGTTTACATACTGCTCCAGCATTTAACAAACATTAAAAAATTGTATGAAAAATGATTTGATATTGTATCTGTATTAATCAATTTGCAAGGCATAAGCTCTGTCACTGAAGGTCAAATGAATACCTTGCAAGCATTACTTTTAGAGAGTCCTTTTAAAGTTTATTCCTGACACCATGCTGCCAACTCCTTTTACCTGAGCTGTGCAAACCAAGCAGCTCACACAAAATGCTTCATAATACTAGTAGATACTTGGCTAGAAAAATCATATTAATGATTTAAATAATTTAGGAACATTTATTTACATGACATCAAAGAAGCAGTCAATGCAGATTAAATAATACTTTATTTACTGAAACTGTACCATAGGCAGGAGATAATGCAAAAAAAGTAAGATAATATATGCATGTTTTTTATAGGTATGTATAAGTATACATGCACACAAACTATTGTGTGCATGTGCTATTTTATGGGATATGTTTGAAGCGCATACAGGAACACAGAGGATAAATAACATCTTCACACTCTTACCTCCTACGCTATAGAGATATCAGAAGGCATTGATTAGTAGAGGAAGCATTGAGATTTACCTCTGGAACAGAAACAACCCCCCTTTTTTATAGTTTTAAAGACTAACTTCGTAAATCTGAAACAATAACTCTTAAGGAGTAATGTAATTTTAATGGGAATTTTTAGAACTGTTTGCAAAAGAAATAGTTAAATATCTGTGTATATTTTTCCCTATCTTTTTTCTCCCAAAGCTTAGCAACAGTCACTATCCATCTTAAAAATAATTATGTACATATTCTGAGAAATAAACACGTTCAAAATCTGAATAATGTCTACAAAAAATTATTGTTCTTCATTGAAGTTACCCCAGATTTACATCCGTAACTTAAATAATTGCTAGGACTCCAGCTTTTCCTACCACCCAGTTTGGCCAGCTGCCTTATTCATTTGCTCAGCACTCAGACCTTCAGTACAGAACAAAACCCAGAGAAAGGAAGGGAGGGACTCTTGAAATGTTGTGGTTAAACAGGTGGATAATGGGACAGGAATACACAGAAAGGACATGAATGATTATGAACTGCTTTGAGGTGTTAATGTGGATTTGGGGACCAACATGGGAGACTGTTGCCATAATACCAAGACCCTGGTGATGGATGGCATCAGTTTCAGTTATGCTGCTTCCCAAAACTCTTGTGTTAAGGAGCACAGCTCCTTCGTCATTTGGACCTGGCTCTGCTCATCCCATAATATGTAGAGGCAAATGTGCATACTGTATTTCCTCAATGAAAATAGATATTTTTCCTGTTTAGAGAATGTTTCACAGGTTCTAAAGTTTTTCTTTAGTGTTTGAGACAACTATGACCCACAGTTAATAGTCACTCTTCAATCTTGGTTATCTCTTTTGAAAAGAAAATAAAAAAAGCAAAAGTATTGAAAAAAAGCCAAACAGTTTGTTACTAGAATACTCTTAAGTTCTACTGACCACTTACTCTTTTGCTGTTTATACTTTTGATAAACTATAGGGTTTTAAAATTTTAACTCACTCTTGGGGGAAAAAAAATTAATAGATATCTATCTACCCCAAGCCAAATACAAATTTAGATGTATACACCTCATTATAGTTAATGGATAACATATGTTTACATTCACTATGTTGCTTGGAAACTTTTGCTGTAGATGTTAAATGTGTAACAACATGCAAGTGTGGGTGAGAGAGGATGAGAAGGAAGCCTGGTATTCAAGAAGATCCACTATAAAAGTCGACAAATTATATGCATTATCCGAGATTCATAATTGTAGACAAATTCAGAGATATTCTAAGACCTACTAACTTTGTTGAGACTACAGCACCAATCCTAACAGCACATTTAATATAATTTCTTCAGTTCAGTTTTATCAGATTCTGAGACCGGAGCACTTTTATTTATATCAAAAAAATTTTGCAGTGAGAATGGAGTCCTGGTATTCAAATATAATTCCCTTCTCTCAATTTCATATTATTACCCTTAATTATGCTTCCTTGTAATTAAATAATTTGGGTTTAAGTCTTGTGTTGATGAGCAAATATTTGTAGTACAATTTTCTTTTTATTTATGATTTAACTAAACTATATTCACTACAGGACAGTCATCTTAAGAGAAACTTTTTGCTGAAAGTCCTGTTACTTTGTGCTCTTATTAATACTAAAAATAAATTTTACCCCAAAAAATCCCCAAAAATGAATTAAATTTAAAAAAAAATCTAATTGGTAGGGTCAGTCAAGGGAAAGAGTAAGAATGCTTTAAGCTACTTTAATTCTTTTTTTGAAACTAAGCCATACTCAGGATGGTGGCGTCTCTTTAAACAAGCTTCTCTAGCCAAAAATGCCCATCCCTCCAGCCGACTCGCCGTTTCTGGTGCTGTTCTTTAAAGCTCTTTCCAGATTCATGCTATCTTTTTTTGATAATGTGCAGCCGAAAAAGCCCACCACCATGCAGTAGTCTAACTGGGATGACGTAGAAGCTGCAGAGATACTGTTACTTGCCTCCTCCACCATATGATGTCTTTGTGCATGCAGACTAAAATTGCACTGCCCTTTTCCTGGCAGCTGTTACACATTGCAAACTGGTGAATACTTTGCTGTCCACAGTTAATCTCTTGTGTTTCTTGCACTGTTATTACTTCCCAGGTTTGTCTCCTTCATCAAATGAACATTCTTGCATTGTGTCTGCCAAATGTTATTATACATCACGCCAAATTTAATTTTTCTCTTTTTTTGTTTATACCGTTACAGAACACAGTGCTTTTCATATATTTCTCCTTGGCCTCTGAGGTGTTTAAACTTCTTCCAGTCTTTGAATTTCACTAATAGACCTGACTACTAACAACTTAACAAAAATTATAAATAACTTCCTGTGATCATCAATCCTGCTTGTGCCTTGCTAGACTTTCTTCAACTCAGTGCATTCCATTTATCATTACTTTGTATTTATTATTTTTTTTGGTCATCACTTTTCAGATCTCAGAACAGTCTTTCTTTTCGAGCTTAACTACATTTTCAAGTCTTATTTGTATCAAATGCTAGATGCAAATGCTACCTATCACCTATCTGCCAATTTTGCAGTTCGAAGGAAATAAAGAAAGAATGAAAGAAAAAAAATTCATCTGGAAAGTCATATGCTTGAGACTTGTCTCAAGCCTCACTTGCCTTTAATTTTTAAAGTTAAATTTCTTACAAATTTGGATTATGTTGGAGATTCTCAGATCTTCTGTTTAGAATATACATAAAATTTCCTCTAATTGTAATGAACATTAATCATGGCCTTTAAGAGTCTGCCTCTGCTTTCCGACATGGCAGAAAATTCAGCACATATTGCCTATCATTCTATAGACAGCCTCTTGTAAGGCATGTCCTTGGAGATTTTAAATGTTCAGAGGGCCTTTTCCTGGTTTTCCAGAGAATGTATGGACTGCACTAACATGAATAAACAGAAGCAAATTTAAACACAGAAACAGAAATAACAGCTTTGCCACTTTATTTTTTGCACTTAATTGAAAATTCAGAAACATTCTGCAAGCTTTAAGAGTTCCTGAGTGCACAGATAGTAAATTGGATTGATCACCTACAAAAGAAGCTGGAAGAAATTTCCCAAGAATGACCTGCGTGCCGGGGAATGGGATAACCCTCTGCCCCTCTGCCCCTCTGCCTCTCAGGTTTTGTTGCTGATTGTCAGTTTTGGAGTAGACATGAAAAAATTCCTTTTGCTGGGTGTCTAAACCATTGCTGTTTTTGAATGGAATTGCCTTATAGAATATGGGATTATCACTCCTAGCTTCCCTTGAAAGGGGAAGGAATTGAAAGCACTGAGTCTCAAGAAGCAGTACCCTTCTTCAAACAGAGGAAATTAAGGTTCCTGAAAAAATGACACAAAGCACTGGAAAAAAAGTGTACCCACACCCAAATGGTGATAACAAATTACAAAGTCTGCAGGCTGCTCTGAGTTTCTCCCACTGTGTAAGTCTCCATCCTTGCCCGTGAGAGCCCGTCAGAAATGCTGCTGTTGTTTTGCAGAACGTCCCCCACCTACATAACACTGTGAAGGAGAGATGCTGTTTGTCCAGGGCGGTAAGTGATCCCTTGGACTTGGTCACCATGTTGACAACTGATACACCTTGAGGCATTTTAATCTTCTGGCCGTGTGCCAACACCTTGCTCTATCTAAATGCAGGACACATCTGCTTATGGCGGGTATGTGACAAAACCTGAGTTGCAGTAATCGAGTAAGAGAGTGTTGCTAAAGAGCTTATAATGGAATTTCTTTTTAGACAGAATTTCATCTGTAATTAAAGTTCCCACCTGTCCACTGTCCCTTCTTTTAATTATGCCTGATACCTCTTGTCCCACAAAATGCGGATATATGGAACCACTTATTGCCTCTTAATTTAAAGATTAATTAATTGTTGTCATTGTGTGCTATCTCATTAGGAACATTGCAGGAAAAAAACCCCCACAATTAAGTGCGAATAGAAATCCTAAAATGTTATAGGTGAAGTTCTCTGTTGGTATTGAGCTCAGCATTATTGAGCAAAGCATTGCTGATGTCATCTATAATAATTTATTTGGAAAAATATACAAGCCAAGTACATTAAGAAAGAAGGAAGCATTATGTTGCAATGAGTTTCAAAGCCTTAGTAGACACTTTGCTATCATTTTCCTGAATGAAATTCTTCCTACCTGTCTTTTCCTACACCACTTAAAACATATGAGGAGTGGATGTTGGCACGAATAATAGAAAGAACTTGTGATGACCCTCTGCACCTGAGAGAATTTTCCTCCAAACAATATCTGGATGATTTTTTAAACAGATGTGCCAGTCTTAAAGCCCTCATCCCAATTGCCCAAAATATAGAAGAAAAACGAATTAAAATATAGATTGAAAATGTCTTTTGATATTAAAAATCATTTTCTGAGGAACATTTTAGAGCAATTTTCTGTCTTATGCATTTTATCTTGCCACTTTTCCAATTGACTATTATTTCCCTTGCTCTCATGTGAATATATCCTGAATAACATTCTGGAGGATATTAAGCTATGCAACAGTAAGAAAGAGCTCAAGGAAACTATTGCAGCTGAGTCTGCCTCTCACTCTACTTTGGATTTAAATGGCCATGGTATTTAATTTTCAGGGATCCCAGCTCAAATTTCTTCTTCCAACTTATAGAAACTTTCCATGCTTTCTGTCTGGTAGCCTCTATAAAATTGTGCATACCACTGCTAGTTGCCAGTGTATTTTCCAGGCACTTTGTCTTTACTTGTTAAAGTTTCTGGATTTTTTTTCTCTTTGTCTTTCTATCAGAGAAAAGGAAATGCATTTAATGCACAGCTCACAGAAAGTCTTTTGCATTGAGATTAAATGCAGTCTGTTCCCTTTTGTGATCCTAACCCCCCTGAATACTTGATCAGATCTCCCAGTTATGCAATATGCACATTTTTTGCAATGTTAAAACCCCTGAATTCAAACAGATTTAGCTGAACTGTTCTTTTAAAAGACCCCAAATTACTAAAACTGCTTGCTGTGTATTTTTATAAGAAGGTTTTAAATTTTCCATTACTGGTTTTGCAAATGATATATCTCTAAACTCTTTTACATAGCTTGAAAGCTTTGTTATGATTTGATATGTTTTTCACTACCAAAGGTTACCTAGGACAACATACATATTGCAAAGTCTAAATTACTTTCTTTTGAAATGATATAAAACAACAAAGAAAGAACAAATGGATATAATACAGGACAGGGCAATCAGCCTTTTAGTAGCACTGCATGAGTCACATTTGGATTTATTTCAGTGGCTGTTTTTCCTGTTGCTGCTATACAAATATTTGGAGATTACTTGTGCTGTGTGTCAGTAGACCACAGATGAACGTACGCCAGGGACATCTAGGGAGGAATTTTCAGTGATCATATACCCTTTGCTCTATCCCAGCGATCCGGGATGTCTATGACGTCTTCGATTCTCACGCTGGATGTTTCTGTGGGGAAAAGCGAGCACTTCAAGACTTCTCCAGTTTCTATAGAAAGCCTCCAAGCAGTTACACTGAGAAAAAGGACAAAAGGAATAGCATATGTGCAGAAAGAGAAGAAAATGGGTGTGAACCTTTCTGATAGCAAAATTTGCAACGTAGAACACACCACAAAAACACTGTAGTAGTAATCAGTTGGCCATGCAACCTCTGAATTACATGGATGCAAATTGCTTTGACTATTGCCTGTCCCTGGCTATTTCTAGAAGACAAAACCTTTGTGAAATGATTCTGAACATTTCTTCTACCTCTGAGACACTCGAAATCTGTTCTCGTTCAATTGAACTATACACACTGAAACTAGTATTTTCCTACCTTTAGGCTTCTACTAGAAAACTGGAATGAGGTGGATAGATCCAGGAAGCAACTCAGGTCACCTCAGACTTAAACCACATTTTAAAGGTCTAGATCTTTCTTTGCATACGAGATTAGGTTGGGTTGGGCTGGTTGTTTCTGGTTGGTTTTTTTTTGCTGGCTGCCTGCAGTCTGGGTAAGCACTGTTACTGAGGAAACCCTTCGATACACATTTGCTTCCAGATTTTTTACACACTCTGTAGACACAGAGAAGTTAAAATACCAGCACTGCCTAACGAGCAAATCATTGCAAAATAAAGGAATAAGGCTAAAAGGGGGATGTTCATCATAGGAGCTTCGATTAGCAACAAATGTTGCAAAAAAATACCACATTCAAACATTTTGCGTGTAAGTCCTATCTCCTTACCCAAGCCTCTCCTTATCATGGTCATGGCTTCTTTCTCTTCTCACAACCTGTTCCTTTCTCACGAGCACTGTGTAGCATAAGCTCTTTCTTAAACTCTGCTTAAGACTTTGCCCATAGTGATCCTAAATTATTTAACCTGGAGAAGGATCAGCTGTCTTCAAAGCTGCTAATGATTTTGTAAACACTTCTATGCTATTTGCTCGAAAGCAGAACTATCTAACTTCAGCTTTAAAGCCATTTGCTCACAATAAATTAAACTAATGCACTTAAAGAGCCTCTTCATTAAAGCACCGGAGAGTAGAAGTTTTATTTAAGTGACATGTTTAACTCTCCCTCTCTTTTAAAACTTCTATTTGTTGCTGATCTCTTCCCAAATCCCACTGTTTATTGTACTAACTATAGGGTAGAGATAAAACCATATCCCACTCCATAGGCTTTTTTCTAAGATTTCTACATGCAGCAGGAGGTAAACAGAAGAGCTGGATAAAAATAATTACAATGGGAAGTTATTTATGTATTAAAATATGTGGAAGAATGGGGGAACAGGAAGAATACACTTAAAATAAATGAAAATTGAGCTTGACGAGAAATATATGATTCTTTAAATGCTTTTGCCAACCTAAATGTTGGACATAAACTTCCCTTTCAAAGAAAAATGATACTTAGAAACATTTTTCTTTCACAATGAAATAAAAAATAACCTCTGGGAGGTGAAAAGTTATTGTGGAAAAGCATAACTCAGAGTTCGTGAGACACTATCCCACTCAGACAAGGAAGAGGGAAGCTGTTTATTAGATACTAAGTGAGGGAAAGCATGGAGAAGCTTCACCTCAAGAAAACAGAATCATAGAATACTTTGGGTTGGAAGACACATTTAAAGGTCACGTAGTCCAAATATTGCAGCTTCCATAAGAATATTTCAGCATTGAGTATTTAATGTAAAATGCTGCTATCCTCTTCCCAATGGCCTACATCGCTACAATATGCCCTTACAATCTAGTTTGCCAACCTAAGACATTAGAAGTTATAAACCTGCATATTCAAAAGTAAGCAATAAGAAAGGGGAACTTCATTTAATGTGGTGTTACTTTTATTTTCTTCTATTTTCTTTTTTCTTATTTTGTTTTGTTTTATTTATTTATTTTATTTTATTCAGTTCTAATCACTCAAAGTTTCCCAGTCAGCCCAATCCTCTCCGTGGGTTCAAGGAGGACCTTTCACTGTCTCTCCAGGTCACTTATTACTGCTTTCATCTTTTCTAAGTCACTCAGCATGAAGATGAAAACCATTCAATGTCTTTTTAAAATTTTAATTTTTTAAAATATTTTTGTTTGTTCATTTGTCTTTTGCATAACTGTGATCATATAGTCCTACACAAACAAACAGTGCCTGAAATTCTACTTGGTAGATTTTTTCTAAATATTTTCAGCTGAGCAAGAAAGTGCTCAGACCCTGGAATAAGGAGTACTGAAGTCAGTATAATCCAGTCTGACAAAACTAGAACTGTTTTTCCAACAGCACTAAATAAGATCCCTCAGGTAGTGGTATGCACATTTAGAAAAGTTTAAAGCAAAAAATCCAGCTATTGACACCTCTATATTAGTTTGAAAACCTGATTACGTATTATAGGAGGAGAGACAATCTCAGCTGGCTTGATTCCTTCTCCACTATTCCACTCAATGGAATACAGATCTTCTCAGCTCAGTAATATCTCTTAGGAGACCTTAAATCTTTGGTTCTTGCATGTTCGGGTTAGTTATTGTTACATATTATTTTGTGCAGTTATTATTCCTGCAAAATGGCTTTGGCACTGTTGGCCTGACTTCAAGGATTCCTGCTCTTCATTGGGGTGGGGAAGCCAGTAGCTGTACATCTTTGTCTTGCCCAGTTCATGAGGATAGGCATCATAATACCACATTAGAACAAAAAGGGAACTCAGAATATTTCGGTAAGGAAGGAAACTGAGTTTCTTGAATGAGTGTTGGCTTGTGTTGTTTCCCCCTACTGCCTATACAAAGCACGAGTTTGCTCTGTCAGAGAAAGTGTCATCTGAACATTAGAAATGGACATAACTAACTAGTGTTATTTATCTGCCTGGAACTGCGGTTGTGAAGCAGCACATAGGATGAGTACTGTTATGTGGAAAATGTGGAATAAATGTGGAAAAGTCAAATAAATTTAATTATAACAAAATGTAAAAATAATTTTAATATATTTATCCATTTTATGTAGGAGTTTAAACTCAAGAATAAAAATGAGCTCTACAATTAAAATTCAGCCAAAGTTTCTTGTTTTATGAAACTTCTAGGGAATAACTTTTTAAAAATATGTCTTCTCCTTCCTCTGTTTTTTTTTTTGTTTGTTTGTTTGTTTTATTTATCAGAGATGAGATTTTTCAAAGTCAGACATATCTCTGATTTTGATACTTTCGTGTCTTTCTTGAATCTCAAACTCTGCTGTGGAAAGTTTGGTCTCTGTGAGGCCAATGGGGAAAAACTGTTCATTTTGCTTGGGGTTCAGATTTCATACTGTCTTCTGCCATGATGCAGCTTTTTAATATAAACAAGTAAATGCCCCGTTAAGTAAATGAAGGACAAGTTAACCAATTATAAAGACTATATTGCCAGCATTAACGATTTTTAAAAATTTTATTTAAGTATTAGATTACATATGAGAAGCTTATTAAAAGAACATTACATTTGCAAAGTCAATTTCTGGAAAGTTGCTCAGTGCCAGGACGAGGGCTGCATAAAGAGATTCAGTCATAAGCAATGCTATGTTTTAATGCTGCGTTAACTGAGAAATATTTATAACTCTCAGAATTCAAAGTCCAGTACAATCTTGTTTTTTGCAGGTCTATTACCCTATGCAGACAAATTTAAAATCTCAAGAATTATTCAAGCAGGTACTATTTCAAGCCTGAATTTAAATACTTTTCTGGAGTGATGGCTATGTTTCAGTTCCTTGACAAAAAAAACAACAACAAAAAAGCGCCATTTTTTACTGTAATTTTCCTTTCTCTTGTACGTGGTTTATTGAAATTGCAGACTTTGTGGCAAGGACTGTATTTTATAGGGTAAGTCTATTAAAGCAGTACCCATAATTTAGGTAGTCCTATAATATAGATGAACGAATAAAGAGCTACTTGTTACAGCAACACGATTTTTCAAGATAAGAAAAATACATCTTAGACATCAAGAACTATGTCCTGATTCATACAGTATATGGTACATGCTTAAAGATCTTATGACTTTTTAATGACTTTCCTAGAAGTCACTAGGTACACAACAAACCTGAAGGTCTGCTTACTGCATTAATGGACAAGGGTTCCATCAACATTTGCTGTTAACTGTGTTATAAAGTCTGCTTCTGTGTGAAACCTCATAAACCAGACACTTAATCAAAGCAAGCATATTAAACAACTATTCATTATTTTAATTCAGTTGGAAATTTCTGAAAAGCTGGTAATGATAGCATACATGCCTATTTATGCTAAAATAAATCACTGGATATTTCACTGTGTTTCTCTGCATTTACTTTTGTTAAAAATAAGATTTCAATGCTAAACTTCAAAAACAAATTAAAATACAGGACAGATTCAATGAGCAATTTAATTATCAATGTTCTGTTCAACTAATTGTCTCATGGAGACAGTGTTCTTAGTAAGAGGAGACTGCAAACAGATGAGTACACAGATAGCAGAGTAAATACATTCTACTGGCTTAGCACCTTGCCTAGATTTTTGGCAGTTGACTCAGGTTTTAGTCTAAGTGCATTGCTTTGTAAGATCTAAGAACCACAATCATGCCTGAAACACCTCTGAAAATTCAGCAATTCTGAGAAAATTCTGAGAAAATTCTGAAAATTCGTCATTTTTTTTAATGGACATTTTTGAAACGCTTGAAAAGGTACTTTTTCTCGAACAGTCCAGAGACAGAATATCATTACCTGAGAGCTGGAATAGGAATAGGTTCTTTCAAGCTAATTTCCCTTTGCATAGTATCTGAATGGGGATATGAAACACCTGAACAGGTCAGGTGGTTCTGGTCCTTTCTGGGCACTTCTCTGTGGACCCAGCTCTTGGCTGTTTAGAGCAAATAAACAAGCATGCCAGGAGACTGATAAAGAGTTAAAAGTATCTTTCCTGAGCCACTGTGTCTGACAAAATACAAAGTTTGACAAAACCTGTTTGAAGGCATCAGCAGATGGGCGCGTACAAGCCATCAGTGGAACTGTTTGACCTAATTCTGCCAGCAGATGACAGAACCAAACAAAAGCACAAACACTCCTTCCCCCACCCTGTAGCACTGCATGGGGTTGTTGGGACCCAAGTGCAGGGCCAGGCAGTTTTTGCCTTGTTGAACCTCATACAGTTGGCCTTGGCCCGTTGATCCAACCTGTCCAGATACCTCTGCAGAGCCTTCCTGCTCTCCAGCAGGTCAGCTCTCCCACCCAGCTTGGTGTGTCCACAATCTTATATTAATATGCTGGCATGCTGGCCAGGCTGAGATGGCAGCAGCTTGTCCAGGAGTGCCCAACACAACGGGAGAACATCCTGTGGCACCTCGGTGCCTCGCTGACTTGCTTCCCAGCCCGTGCGGTGGAAGGCACGGAGCCTAGTGCGCCTGGGGCTTATAGATAGCCCATGTGTGACCAGAAACAAATGAGCAGTGGTGGCCCTTTGGCCGGTATTCCAAGGGATCATTGTAGAAGCTCCCTTGAAGGGGACCAGAAACGAAGAGGACAAGCTAAGAGACTGAGGGGGCTTAAAAAGGATACAGGGAAGGGGGCGGGGATGACATAGCAGTAACCTATAGGAAGAAGGGAAGGGCGGGACAGATCTGACGGGACAGATCTGGTTACCTTTCCTTAGGAAATACAAAGGGTGTCTGTCCACTGTCAATCAGACAGACCGAGCCCACATCAGGTCACAGGAATTCAATGGGAGAAGCCATCCTCACAGAGGGGGGTTTACTCTTTGGAACCAGCCCACCAAACCTCCTTTTCTGGGCTCTGTGGCCCCCTTTTCGTTCTTGTGGTTGGTTCATTCACCACAACACAACCTGACTGAGGGTGCTGTCGATCTCGTTTTGTAAATCATCAATACAGATATTAAACAGGCCCCAGGACTGAGCCCTGGGGGACATCACTCATGACAGACTGCCAGCTGGATCTGGCTCCATTCACCACCACTCCCTGGGCCTGGACATCCAGTCAGTTTTTCACACAGTGAACAGTGTACCCTGTCCAAGTCACGGGCAGCCTGTCTGTCGTCTTGGGGTGATTCTATGACAATACTGTATTCCCCATCGCCTGCTTGCTTTCTAGTGTACCTTTAAATTGCAAAGGCGGGAGAGAGAAGCCGAGAGAACTCTTCAAAGCGGCCAGCTTGACCTTGTAACTAGAATGTTTTGCCTTCTTTTCTCTCCCAATTCTGACAACGTTTGTTGGTTGGAGGACTTTTGCTCTCTAGTCTCTTCGGCTTTCAGCGGAGAAGGGACCGTGATCTGCCTCAGCGGCTTCTTTTCCGTTTTGGACTGTTTTTGGCTTGCTTTTCATCTGAGACCAGCTACCATCTCCGGACCTGCTCGGCGGGACTCTCCAAGGGGGGTCGTCAGACCCTGCCTGGCCGGCCCGGCCCAGCTCAGGACTGCAGGTTTTCCCTACAGAAAGAACTCTAAAATCCACAGTCCTCTTTTAGGGGACGGGGGCGGGGGTTTCAATATTTCTTTTTTTTTTTTTTTGCCCTGTGACAGCAGGGGACTCTGTTTGTTAAATAAATAGGTTTTTTTCACTTTCACTCAAAAAATTATTTTCCCGAACCCATGGGGGAGGTGCTGCCGGGGCCTGAGCGAGAGAGAGAGAGAGAGAGGGAGAGAGAGGGAGAGGCCCCTTTCGGGTTGCTTCCTCCTGGATTTGTGTCCAAACCAGCACATCTGTCCAGAAGAATGCTCTGAGAGACAGTGTCAAAGGTCTATTCAAGTCCATGTGTACATCCACAGTCTTTCCTTAATCCACTAAGCAGGTCACCTGCCTCTTAGATTGTTCCATGGAAAGCAGAAGCGAGATATAATGGATATATTTCGCTGGGAGAATGGGTGGCCTTAAGGCTAGGAGGACCTCTGTGACACAGTAGAATCCTTCAGCATTTTTGCAACATGAGAAGTGTTGTTTTCTTAAAAGTAGTATCTCCTGAGAAAGAGTTGTCAGTAGCCAATTTTCTGCTTGGTAAAAAGAACAGAGAATGTTTGAAATTGTCAAAATATCCCATCTGAATTATTTATAAAGATTTTTTTCTTGCTAAATAGCAAGCTTAAACTGTCGCTTTAGAAAAACCATAGGAGAAAGAAGAAAAATATATAAATCCAAATGATTTTTTAAAAATAACCAGGAAAACACTTTCACTCCTATGAACAAATAGGATGGGGTTTCTTTTGTTGTGATTCCCCAGAAATATTGAATATTCTTCTTTTTTTTTTTATCCCTAATGAGCTTGGAAAAAAATTGCCTTCATGAATTTTCACAGGATCAGAAAATTCCTTGTCCTAGAAATCTGCAGATTAGAAGACAGACAGGCTGAGGGTGCTCTGTGAGAGGAGGCAGTGATATTTTTCAGTGTCAGAGTTTATTTGTAACAGGGAGGTAGGTATGATAACAGTTACATTTATTGGGCTTTCAGGCAGAGAGATAGATGTAGATAGATACAGGTAGTTATCACATTATTTTCCAACTTCTACAAAAAGGGAATATATTTTATACAGCTTACTTTAGAAATAGCACCAAGAAAATATGGTTCATACCCTGAAGAACTGGGACATTCATTTCCAAGCACACTAAACAAGAAATTTTACATAAAGTAGCTCCAAGAGTTCAATCTCAAAACAGCCTTGAGTGGCTTTGTTTGCTTGTTTGCAGGTGTTATTGGAATGGAGATTTTCATCATCTTCTTCTTTCTTAGGCTGGCAGTCACTGACAAAGCTTCACAGAAGGGTTTGTTAGGGGGGATTTTCCTCACGGGGAGGCATGCTGGTAGGAAAACAAGGAAATGAGTAAATACAGGGCTGCATGGCCCTAATCCCTCAATCTTAAAATTGAAAAAAAAAATTTAAAAATGACTGAAATAAGTTATTTTTCAAAGAAAGGGAGAGAAGGAAGAAAGAAGGGCATGGGTTATACTACATAGGTGATAATGGAGGATATTTATGACCCAGAAAGCTATTTTTATTCTTCTGCTCCTCCCCCACCCTTTACTGTAGAGGCTTTTCCTACAACTGTTTTCTTGATCTATAAAATCCCATACTCTTCTTATCCCCAAGAACATTATTTAATCAACTCTTTACAGCAACAAACACATACATTCCTTCAGTATAATTCAAACAGACATTTTGTAATCCAAAACACACCAGAAATAATGTTGCCCATTCCTTTGTATTCAGGAGTCATCTTTTGTGTAATTATGAAGAAAAACTGCTGGAAACAAATTGAAAAATGTAATAATCGGTTTGCTTCCCATGATTTACATGAAGGGTACCCTGACAGCACAACAGCATTACTAATTATGATGATCCAAATCAAATTCCCTTTGAAGCTGGTCTCCATCTCACTGCACCTGACCGTGAGAGAGATATCTAAGAATATCACCTATTACTTGTCACTTCAGTGCAACCACAGCCAGCATCCTACACTGGACTAGTGGTCTCTCTGACAACATCCCAGACTATACAAATTGCTGCATTAATTCAGCCTGTCATCGGCTCTCCATTCTACCACTGTAATTCAAAAAGATGGAGTATCTGTGATCTCTTACAGGGCAACACTGCTGTGGGAAAACATCTCTCCAGGTAAATGTTACAAACTACCATGCAGTCTCCCTTCTAGATCTGCTGTAATTGACAGGTGCTGTGACTCCCATGGGAAAAAAAAGGGCGTCCTGGTTGATGGCAGGTTGAACCTGAGTCAGCAGTGCCCTGGCAGCCAGGAGAGCCACTCGTGTCCTGGGGGGCATCAGGCACAGCATCGCCATCTGGGCAAGGGAGGGGATTGTCCCACTCTGCTCTGCACTGGGGTGACCTCACCCTGAGTGCTGTGTGCAGTTTTGGGCACCACAATATGAAGAAGACATTAAACTGTTAGAGAGTGTCTATCCAAAGGAGGGCCATGCGAATGGTGAAGCATCTGAAAGGCAAATCTTATGAAGACTGGTTGAGGTCACTTGGTCTGTTCAGCCTGGAGGAGACTGAGGGGGACCTCATTGTGGTCTTCAACATCCTCATGAGGGGAAACAGAAGGGCAGATATCGATCTCTTCACTCTTGTGACCAGTGACAGAACTGGAGAAAATGGCGTGAAGCTGGGTCAGGGGACATTTAGGTTGGATATCAGGAAAAGACCCCTCACTCAGAGGGTGGTCGAGCACTGGAACACACTTCTCAGGGAAGTGGTCACAGCACCAAACCTGACAGAGTTCAAGAACATTTTGGACAATGCTCCTGGACACATTGTATGACTCTTGGGGTGTCCTATGCAGGGCCAGAAGTCAGAGTCAATTTTGATGGGTCCCTTCCAATGCAGCATATTCTATGATTCTCTGAAAATTGAGCCTCCATACCCAGGCACACACCCAAAACATGCCAGCAAAGCCTGGGCTAGCACAGGAATGCAAATCAAAACCACATCAGATCTGTTATCAAGGCAGAGAAAGCAGACACTGCACACCACAGCTCCCAGCTCTCACATTGTCAAGAACATTTGTTCCTCAGATTTTTCACTTCAGCTCATCCTCTCTGGAGTGCTGCAGACCATCTACTCTATCCATTGTCCCTCCACATGCACAGTTTAGGCTAAATTCTCAGGCTTTTATTTAGGAATACAATTCACAGAAGACTTTCCTTTTAAAGAATAAATGTTGCAAGGTTTGGCTCAGGATGTTTGTTTCTGGTCTAGGGGATTGCTAAACACATACAGCACTGGAAACACATTTTCCAGGAGACCATCCTGCACTCAGGGCATGCTCATGCCAAAGTGGCACATGATTATCATTATTCTAGAAGATTTTTTTCCAGACTATTTCTTATCCATATATGTGTTCATATCTATGCAGTGCAAAGTAACAGGATGACTAGCATTTGAAGAAAAATACACTATTTTCAGATCAGATACCAGCTGTCAAGTTAGATAGAGACTACTGCATCAGAAATTTTACAGCCCAGTTCACAAAAATTTTATGTGTATGTAATTCATGTTTTTGTCTGAAATAGTTGTTCGAATATGCCATGCACGGTGTGCCAAATAGCTGCATGCATAGAGATCAGTCAAGGATTGTCTTGGATCAAAGAATGGTCAAATACATTCCAAAAGGAAGAAATACATTAAGTAAAAATGCACCTTATTTCGCTGGTGAAAAATCTGCATATAAATTCTTAAATTGAATTTAACTGGATTTCTCTTATTTATTTAAAAAAACAATCTCAAGGCATACAGACATAAACACATTTTTTCATTTAATTGAGCGTCCCAGAGAGAAGTGTAGTGCAACAGCCAATATAGAAGTTAATCAGTTTTAAGAATCTCAGATTTTAGAAACAGATCTTTTGTTTCTTCCATGTTGTCTCCGGAACTCTCCAGATCAAAGGCCACTGCTGAACAAGCTTCTCTATGAAGCCCCGAATGAAGTCTAAACTCTGGCGTATTTCAGAAAAAAAAAGTTGTTTAAGGGAGTTATTCCTTGGGCAAGCTGATAAAGAAGTTTCTGGCTCAAAAGAAAGATACCAACCTCAGAAAATCTCAGCCACCTTCCATTTTATTTTTTATGAAAAAGACATTCACATTATATATAGAAGCATGCAACAGGTTCTGATTAGGAAATTATATATTACTTCTGCTGACCTCAAAGGTTAGATCAGTCTTTGAATTCAAGTCACAAATAGGTTGAACTTAATAACACAAAGACATTTTGAATGCAGTGGACAAGGAATAAATTAATAATAGGAGGTTTATGCTGAATGTGATTTTTTTACTATATCCATAGCATACACTCAGAGCTACAATAAAAATGCTGTACCAAACTTTTTTTTTTCATTTGCAACTGAATAATATTAATCTCATCTGAAAAGTAATGGTTCCAACAAAACTAACTGTAGTGCAAGCAGTCAGCATTTTGGAGTCTAGCAGTTCCCAGAAGCACTGTATTTTGGAGGCAGTCTCTGTAGAATAAGATCAGAAATGCAGAGACATCTTCCAAGTTCTGATAAAGGTGAGGGTAACAGATTTTGTGGGTGTTGATCACCTACCAGCTCAGCTCTAATGAAGATAAGCCTGTGAACTTGCATCCAATCAAACTTGAAAATGCCCACATGCATTTTAACTTCAGCTCTCCAGCATGCAAGTACTGGTTTACTGGACTCGTTCAAGTCTCTGTGTCACTGCCATGGGTCAGCCTTTGTCCCCCAGGTCCTTGCTTTTGGCCCGATACTCTTGAATTTTCAGTCAGCTGCTCAGAAGAATTAACCTGCCATTTAACCCTCAGTTATGCAATTAAGAAACATCAGCATGGTTAAAAAATATTGTATAAAAGATGGAAGAAAACATATTTCTGGAAAAAGTAAAAGATATGTTATTTATTGTAATGTTAAGGTTGTATGCCCGTAATGATATTTTTGCTCTTCTAAAGCAGTTGAACAAGACAAAATGAGACAACTGGCAATTTATTAATTTATTCTCAATAGAGAAAGCTCACACAGCTACAATCTGTAATGGAGGCAGCCACATGCTCAAACCTGCTGAGCAGTAAGAATTGTAGGTCAAGTCCAGTAACACACACTGGAAGATGAGGTCCACTGACAACTGTGAGAGCATGCATGTGTTTAAAGTGCTTTCCTGGACAGCAGCCACCAGTGCATCCTATAGGAGTAGCATGCTCTTCCTTTCTGGAAGAGAATGACAAACAAAAGTTTCTAAATATGAATCTTAATGATAGATGGTGTCAAATCAGAGCAGCCCCACTCATATGAACAGAGATGTCCTGATTTTTATTTTACCACCTGAGGGACTAGCTCATTGCATCCGTCCACTTGATGCTAAAAACCTACCCGTCTCTAAGTTCAGTTAATTGGATGCAGAACACTCTATGCATTTCTTTTTCTCTCTCCTTTTTCCTTGTTTTAAATTCTTTTTTTTCTTCTCTTTTTGGCAAAGTGCCCTTATTATTTTGTATCCTAAAGCATTGGAGGTTAATAAAGAGAGTAAATGGAGAAGGAGATGGAAAAGGAGTTTGTTTGTACTTCACTCTCCATTGGGCCATAATGTCTAAATCCATTATGTAGTTTACCTGATGCTGTGTTCAGAGCAACTGAATGCTGTAGTTCTTTTTAATGCTGGTATTTTCTTAACACAATTTAAATTAAACCCTTTATTAGTCCAGAGAAGGCTGAACATGAAACAATAGTAGCTCTGGGAGAGTAATTATTTCTGTTCCATTGTCTGAGATGCTAGGGCTTTTGATTAGTTACACTATACAGTACTTAACAGCTAACCAGCCTCACCATGGTTAACAATACATAAGATTTTCCCTGTCCCAGCAGCACTCCAAGTGCTTCTGAAATGTTGGCTCTGTCTTTAATCTTGTTATTCACAAATACCTCTAATTTTCTGGAGTGTGTGTGAAAACTACTGTACTGCCAGCAGCATAGAACATCATGCGTCAGGCTCTGTTGGGAAGGGATCTCTGTAAAATGGATGCATGAAGCTGTGGGTTGTAAGCCATTAAGCTTTCTCAGTACGCTTCTAATGAGCTTATGATAGCCTCACAAAATGACTGCTTTTACTGCAGCCTAGTAAATTACAGTATGTACAAATTAAATCAGTGGGACCCAACGCAAGCTGTTCCTCATCAGGTTCAACACTTCTTTTAAGAAGTGAAAAATTATGACATACTAGAACAGCTATATGTTTCAGTCATGTCATATGCTGAAAGTGTGTAGTGTACTCAGCTAATTTCTACAATTATCTGTATAACACTTCTCACCCTGTCCCACAGAAACCAAGTACTTCCTCTTTTATGCTGTTCCTTCATGTTTCAAAATTGGTGTTGTAATGCACGTGAATAATAAATTTGTCTCGGCTGTTAAAAGTTAAAAGCCAACAAAGTAGCTCTCTGAGGCCTTGATCCCTCTCCCATGGAGGCCAGTGGCAAAATCCCAACTGATTTATTTTGAACACTTACAACCTTCTGCATTACATTAAAACCACTTTTCTATATTACTTCTTTGGCAGTCACAGGGCACCATTAAAAATGCTAATAGAAGTTATTTCTACATCTTCACATATTGCCTCAATTCTTTCTCCTGTCAGTTTTATTTTGGTGTGACCTGAGTGGATTAGCTCCTGGTGTTCAGCACTCCAAGCAACACCCCTATGAAAGAAACCTTTTGGGGCACTGGTGTATATATTAATGGAAACCCTTCTCTCTCTCTCTCTTTCTTCAGCTTTCTCTCTATTTCTCTTTTAGTACCATGGCTTCTGAACAATATTAATTACAGTTTGCTAAACAGTTAGAACTGTTTTAAAATTACTACTTAAGCACTGCTGGAAGTGGAACCGAGTTGGCCCTGCTGAACCAATTTACCATACCTGAAGACAGATTTGTGTATATTTTTAACAGAGCAGTCCATGGCATCAAGGCGTAAATTCCTCAGAAAGTATCCTAAGGTCAGTGGTGACATTAATACTCTATAAACACGATGTACATTTGTTAAGACTGTGCAGAAAGTAAGATGGCTTTTACTACAGGGTCTTGAGTCTGGACAATAACTACCAGACATCCTGCAGGAGGTGATGCAGTGCAAACAAGCTGGTGATTCAGAAAAGTTTTCCAAGAGTCACTCTCAGAAGCATTTCCCAAGCGCTGGGGCACGTGCTTCAGCTCTGTTCAAGTGTGCACAGGAAGGAACACTGCTTGTTCCTCCCTTCGACATCATTCTCTGGTTTCAGAGGGGTCTTCCATCACTCCTTGGCACTCCTGACTCTTCTGCGGTTTAGCTGAGTGACTGTGTATGGACAAAGCAAGGAAAGCTTGGTGAGTTTCTAATAGAAGCCTCATCCTCCAGAACTCCTATGTGAGTTTCTGGACTCCTACTGAAGATTATAAAAATCAGCATATATCCCCAAAGAAATTTTATGAGGATTGATGACCATTTTTAATAACAGCATGAAGTTGTGGAACAAGGGCAGCATTAGCAATTTCCCCACACGAAGTCATGAAACTCAAATACTTATAAAGAGAATAATGGTTTTTGCCTTCCATGTTTTCATGTCTTCTGCTCTCCATTCTTGAGCTTTCCCTAAAAGTTCCAGAGTTAGAACTCACTTTTAAAAAGCTGACAGTATTTTGTGTTCCTATTCAAGCATCAAGAAAAACAAACATCACAAGTAACGCATTATCTAAACTTTTCTGAAATAAAAATCAAAATAAATTGGAAAAAAAAGAGCAACTAGACTGTGAATATTTCATTAAAGCAATGCTGACTGCAATGAAAGGGAAAGATAAAATCAATATTGCTGCTACATTGCCATATCCCCACCACACTCAAAATTAATACATGCATGTCAAACTGGAAACCTGTTAAGAAAACCATTTAAGACTGTAAACAAAAATACCAACCAACCAACCAACCAACCAACCAACCACCATTATTGTTAATGATATCAATACGTTAAATTAACTAGTGCAATGAAAATTAATGTCAAGTGATTTCAAGAACATGTAGGAAAACTTGGCATGATATCAGTTTCTCCTCCTATTGAAATGACAGCACTTTTCAGAAACTGCATTGCAGATGGCAGCAGTGTTTGTGGCAGCTTTCTAGCATCCACAGCTTTAAGCCAGAAGGACATATTAGGTTTGTTCACTTTTCATTTACATATTGATCTGAATACAAGTAACAATATTGGAATATTGACTACTGTGTGACTATTTTATATATTTATGAAAATACACACACGTATACACTTCTATGCAGCAAATAAGGGGAGGTCCCTATTTTTTTTTTCTTTATATGTCTGTCTCTCAACTACTAGGCTGTGTCTGGCATTAATTGACTTCTGAGGGATCCTGTCCACCAGCACATATAATAGGATGTTATATAGTTATAAACAGATAATTCAGCCTTCCTGCCTGCCTTCCTTTCTTTTCCTCCTTTCTTTCTTTCTTGTCTTCTTTCCTTTCCTCCTTTCTTCCTTCCTTCCTTTATTTCCTTCCTCAGCTGTGTTTTAAAACCTGGCATCATATACCATGCATATGTGAAACATCAGAGATGATTAGTACAGACAGGAGATCGGAAAATCGTGAAGCACTTCTGAAACCCTGATAGGAAGTGACTCTTCCTGGTTGTTGATTTATTGATGCTGACAACATTAGTTTTTTTCTCATTTCTAAAAAACTGAAAGTACCTTGGTACTTGGAAGAATACTGAAGCCAAGTAAATAATGGAAAAAAACTCACAAGCCTCTGCAGGATTGAATGTCCCTGCTCCTGAAAGAAACTGCATGTGTAGCTTAAAAAAAAAACCCAAACAACAAAACCCAAACAAAAAAAAAGTGGAAAAAAGGAAAAGGTTAAAAATGAAAGGCTTTCAGAGATGCTTCTTTACAAGCATTCAATATAATTTTCAGATGCTTACAAAGATCCAGCCCAGAAGCTATTTTGTTTCCTTAGAGCCAGAGCCAGTATTTTTCAACCACTGTCAAGTCAAGGTCTGGGAATAACATCACCTTTTCAAAAGTTGTCTTCCAATAGCCATACACCAATAAACTGGCTAATGAGGACATTTGACTTTAAAGTGTCCAGAGAGAGCTGAACACATGAAGTAGTAATTTTAAAGGTGAAAATTTTGTAGATATTTTCTTTTAAAGGGCATAAGATAATTGCCCTTTTTTAACTAGTCCTTTAAAAATCAATTGCAGACCTGTTTTAAGTCCTGTTAACAAACAGAGAGATGTAACTAATGTGTCATAGGATTGTGAAATCTACCAAGAAACTAGAAGATTTCCACACTCTGTTTACTCTGGTAATTAGATCCATTCATGATAACATCACAAAAATAAAAATTATGTGATTTTAACCTATAAAAAAAGACTAGGAAAGAATGTTGTGGAGTAAAGGATTAAGGAAAAAAAATCAAATAAAATGGACAACTCAAGCTTTTATAGTATTTAAGTGAAGAATATGATTTTTGAGCACTTAAACATGTTCACAGACAGAAAAGCTCAGAGCCATGGATATTTGAGAAGAGTCTTGCTCTTGCTTCAGTGGTGATGACCACACATGCCTTCCCCATTTTCACTTCTGGTGGGTGGAGCCTTAGGCTCTGATTATAACAACAATTCAAGGAGTTCCTGACCATCGAAGTGCAGTGAATATTGCTGCATTTTTAGTGTCCCGGCACTGTCATGGCCCTGGTCAAATGAGTAGTTCCCCAAACTCTTCTCAGGCATATCTTGTGAGATAGCATGTTCAGGGCAGCTTGCATGTACCCTGCCTTGGACAGCAAGAGATTTGTAGTGTGGAAGTAAACCTCTGAACAGGCAGGCCTTTGAACATTACAGAGCCAGCTGGCATCCTTAAGAAAAAATATTTGATTTGGTAGCACAGGCAGACACTGTAAATAGCTGTCATATACTCAGGCTTGAATGCAGCACCAGTTCATCAGCAATTTGGACCTCATCTGTCTTGTGGGTAGAAGAACTGCAAGAGACATCATAGTAAAATATAGTCTAGGTTTCCATCATGTTCTTTATGAGATATTTCTAACAACAATAATAATTTCCCCTTTTTGTGTTCAGGTATCTGAAGATCATGTTCAGATATTTAGTGTAGTGAAAGGACCCAGCTAAGGCCATGTTTGCTCAAACGCATATATATTCTTTAGTTGTTTTATTATAGCTTAATTCTGCAGACAGCTACAGCAGCAAAACTCTACAGCTCTCCTGAGTCTTTCAAAATGTTTTCCCCAAAGGTGAAAGCCAAGCGGAATTTCTGGTGTGTTCTCTACCTCACTGATAAAGAATCCAGAAAAAAAAATCCACTGAACTCAGTGCCTGAATTCATTATCTCCATTGGGTCGATGAATTTGCACATGCAACCAAAGCTCCTGAGAGAGCCAGATTCTCAGCTGGTGTCCATTGACTTTCATGGAGATAGGCCAGGTTGCATCGGCTGGGGATTTTGCCAGAGCTGTTGACAAAAAGACACAGATGAAGAGTCAGCTATGTGAGGCTTACAGTTAACTTGGCAAATCTAAGAGTAGCCAAAGCACCACTACAAGGGATATATTTATTGCAAAGTACAACAGGGAAAAAAAGTATATTCAGAAGATGAATGTTTCTAATCCTCTTAGAAACCATAACGATATGTCACAATGAGATTTTCCCATGTGGAAACCACAGTAATGATGCCTTAGTTTTGTCCTAAATGACTGTCTTTAAATTGACCCCTTTCTTCCTGCACTAAGATTAATAACCATAGTAGTAACCCAAGAAAATCACATGCTTTTTTTGGGAAAAATCACACTCAACAGCACAGTAGACCACTTCAGTCGTATGAATTTAGTGCCTCAAAGTATGGCATATGACTTCTTATAGGCTGCTGGAAAGCAGGGCTGGGCCCTGGGGCTCGCTGCCCACCTCTGTGCTGAGGGTTTCATATACAGAACTCCTGCATAAACCATTTCTATGTGTTCAACCTAACAAAAGAAAACAAAGATGCACTGGAGATTTCATATTGAATCTACATATAAACTTGACTGTGGTATCAAATTTCCCAAACCATAAACATACATGTATCTTCTGACTTTGCACTGACCCTTTTCAAATGAAGACAAACTGAAAATTGCAGAGGATAAAACCAGTCATACTATAGAGATATGCAGCCTCTGTGTTGGGAGTGGGGACTTCTCTGAACCTAAATACTGACCTTGGCATTATTTCTGGATGTTTCTAAGGAGACAACTGATACTGACATCTATTGGAAACATAATACTGAAGGGAATTGATATTGGTCTCATCTAATGTGGTACACGCGTTGGTCTTGAGAAACTTAATGTAAAGAAAAAGGGAATTGATATTGGTCTCATCTAATGTGGTACACGCGTTGGTCTTGAGAAACTTAATGTAAAGAAAAAGGGAATTGATATTGGTCTCATCTAATGTGGTACACGCGTTGGTCTTGAGAAACTTAATGTAAAGAAAAAATACACGTTTGCACTGATTTGTCTTTTATCAGTGAAATAATCTAACCATTTTATATCCTTCTATATTTATTAATGAATTTTTAATGAAGCATACATCATTAAAATTATCCTTCAGTGCAAACAGAGGAGGGACTTGAAAGTGCCATGCCATGTGATCCATGGTAATGGGCTTAGTCATTTATTCCCCTCTCCTTTTCCACTCATTAGGTGTCTGATGTTGCTTATGTGGAGTTCCTGTTATAAACAAAAAGTAGCCATATATAAAGGTTATTGTGCCTCTGCTACAAATTACAGTAGGAGATAGGCTAGTCACAGTAAAAGTACAAGCAGTGTTTTATTGTGTTGAACTTCCAACAGCCTCAAAGAGTTAATAAATAGAAAATAATTACTAAATTTATTTAAAGCCCTCCTTCTCCCTTAATGCCCTATGTGTGTACTACTTAGGCTTTAATGCAGGTCTTTCACAGATATTTTCCTCCTTTTGTGTGGTCTTCCCAGACTCGCATTAAAGTGGCATCCTTATGAACTACATGACACTTCATGATTAAAAATAGATCTGCTGCTTCTCCCCTCCAGACAGCCACAGAAGGGATCAGGAGCCACAAGCATGTATTTGAAGTGTATGCTTGTATGGTGCAAGGATCATTCCTGAAATGAGCATCCTGTAAATATTCAACACTTTCAAAAGTCAGTATTCATCATTTTCACATCCAAAATATAGATTCATGTGGTTTGGTTTAAGGATTTGTTTTGTTCAAGATCACATCATCAATTGGTTGTAGAATGAATCAGAAGTCAAAACAGCAGTGAACACAACTTTGTAGATTTCAGTATGGGCTATATAGATTTTTTCTGTGTATGTCTTGCTCTCCAAAGATACTTGTATAAACCTCCAGAGAGGTTTGTACAGATGAGACAGTATCTGTGTATAATATTTCAGGTGCATCCACTCCCCCTTCTAGTTCAACTTACAACGCACCAAAATTGTGTTAGTGACTTGATTTGAAAACCAATTCTTTTTTAAAATGTGAATTTTAAAAGCTCACCAGAAGAGGATGTCAGTCCCCAAAAATCAGGTCTTCACTACCATCAACAGTCCTTTGAAAATGTGCAGCTTTGAGTCCTCTTAGTTTGACAGTAATTGTATAGCACCTACCTTCAAACAAGGCTTAGAAATTAAACAGAAATAGCAATCCTTCCAGAATTTTTTTTTCTTTAATTATTATCGAAAAAGGATTAGGGATAATGGTTTTAAACTAACAAGGGTAGACTGAGACTGGGACAAGCTGCCCAGAGAGGTGGTGGATGCCCCATCCTTGGAAACATTCAAGGTCAGGTTTGTAGTGGCTCTGAGCAGACCTGATCTAACCTGATCTAGTTAAAAATGTCTCTGCTCATTGCAGGGGGTTGGACTACATGGCCTTTAAAGGTTCCTTCCAACCCAAACTTTTCTATAAATACCACTGATAAAGAATTTACCCTGTAGTTTAAAGATACTGTGAGATAACCAAGCCACTCGTAGTCTTTGATACAGACAATGCTCATAAGCATTCTTAGTAATGCTTTCTATGTTCTCAGAAATATGTAAGTAAAAACATCTGCTGAACTACTAAACTCATAAAATTATTGCAGAACAACTGTCACTCTTAGTTGCAATTAAGTGTCGTGTTACTAATCTCAAAAATCTCAATTTTTTTTTAACTGAAAGATAGTGCTTCACAATGGTCAAAGTATTAGACTAAAAAAAGGGAAACACTAATATTTCTGGATAGCTTTGAAGCTGAGTCTTTCTTGTAGGAAAGCACTTAGCCCCTTTATAACATTTTTCCCTATATCTGATACCAATTTCTTGTTGATTTCCCAGCAGTGCAATTTCATTCACTTCAGTAGAAGGCTTTATGATTTACGCTAGCATAAATGAAAATACAATCAGGTTCCTCATTTTAAAGATGGAAATCACAGTTATCATTCTCCCTTTGGGCAACGTAAGGATTAATTAGTATTACTCTGTGCTCATGAGGTGTTTTAAAAATATATAGTGGTAACAATGATAAATATTATTCCTTTTGTGCTGAAAGTTCATGCTGACTTGCAAAAATGTTTCTAAGTTAGGTCAATGTAGCAGTAATTTGAGAAGGTGAAGGTCTAACTTGATAATGGAGATTTACAACCTTGTGAGGTTTCTCAACCTTGAAATAATATTAATTATAATAATTCATTCTTTAAATCATACTTATTCCTTCTTCCTATTTAAGAAGTTAATAATAAATCTATTTTAAACATTTTAAATACATCTGAATAAGAAATAACCATATAACTTAAGGTAACTTTCTCTTCCTGAATTCAAAGGCAGTTTTTATTCCATTCTGGCAAAGAGGCCTAAAATTGTAAATTATTAATGCCTGCATCCATTTTAAAGTCTCTTTAGAAAAGAGATAAAAGAGGCCTTTTTGTAAATGACAATTAGATCTACCATCTATGCAAGATCATAACCTTATCAAGTGGTAGTAATCTTCGAGAGGAAAAAGTAAATGAATAATTTTGAAAATAAATTGTTAAAATAGACACAGATGTTATCAATGAATTTGCTAATTAATTTAACGAACAAAACGTCTCTGCACATAACTTTGGAGCTGGGGTGAGTTGAAAACATAAAGACCTGTCAGGATGGTATACAAAATATTGAAAATAATGGTTTTTACTGTGAGGGGTCCTTATAAGGATTTTAAACCTGACTATCTCAAGTTAAGATAAATCTTCCATAATTCAAGTGAATATTAAAAGTCATGAAGAACAAGACACAACAAACATGGTGGGCTTCAAACAAGATCTCAAATGAGCCATAAGCACCTGCAGTTACTTGCTCAAAATGAAACTCATCCCAGGACACATCATTCATTTGCCCACTTTAATTAACTTTGCCTTAAGTTAAACCAATCAGAGAAGCAATATGCAGCTGTGCATGGGGAATATGCTAAAACCAGTATTTTAATGTAAAGCCTTGTAGTAGTCATCTAAACAGAAATTACTGTTTTGTATAAAGACATCTGAAAGAAATAAAGTGAACTTTGATATTGGTTGTACCGATACAGGAGGTTTGTAACCAGTTGTCTGGCTTTTGTCCATCAATATGTCAGTTGATGATCAGGTACGTCCAATTTTATCAATTCTGCCCTTTTGAAATGGGAACCTCACATACCAACAAAGCTTTATATTAGGGTTTTGCATAAGTCTTGTGAAGATGAATATCAAGTCAGGAGTCATGCTCTGGGCTACATTCTGCACAGTTCCCAAGTTAGGAGCATTTAATTGCAAGTAATGGAGAGCTATAAAGGAAAATTCTGAATCCTACCCTAGCTTCTGTGTCACTGAAAGAAGCTAGAGCATACCTGTATTGTTTTCTTTTCTCAGCAGCATGAAGCTGAAAAACTGGACCCGGACGTTATAGCATTTAAAGTTCTTTACATATCAATTATCTCATTCATGTCAAATTCATATTTTGCAACATTTTTTTAGTTTAAAAGGTCCTGCAGATTTTTATACACTTCATTAACTAAGGTATGTTTAGACAAACTTTTAAAATTTTGTAGACGTGCCTACAAAAATTTTATATTGATGCATAAACACACTTCATATATAAATGAAATTCATTCTTTCAAGCAACATGTATATGCCAGTCATGACTGGGATTAAAGTTGCATCAGGATAGATTTCTCTCATGTACCCTGAAAAGCCTGGGCACTAATGCAGCCTGAACATTTAACAGAGTGCACAGACAAGGAAAAGATGTGCAAAACCCGTTACTGTGTGATGTCTGAACCTTGATCTAGTTCATCTAAGAAACTCCTCCTCTGTTTGCATCCTGCCAATAAGAAACAAACAAATAACAATACAGTCCAGCATCATGAGAAAATCAAACATCCTCCCCTTGCACTGTCGGAGCAGATCTATACAAGATAGAAGCATGAAAGAAAGAATAAAAATTCTACCAATACACAGAAAGTGAGTGTGGTTTATGAACCCACTGAGGATAGGTGCAGACTTTGCATTTCTTATTCCAATTTCATAGAGCATTTCTATTACATAACTGATTTTTCCCCCCTCCAAATTAAAAACACACACACACACATATATATATATATGATGAAAATAAACAGTGATATGTCTGCATTTTATTATCTGCACATTTTTTCCTACGAAACATTAGCTGAAAAAAAAATTAGCTACAAAATGCAATCATAGAGGCTCATGAGGAAGGTAATTCACATGTTGAATGCTTTAGTTTTCTTCCATGGCCAAGTTCATCAGTTGGGCTATAGCTCCCATGAACCACTTCTTAAGGCTGGGAAAGGAATGGTGTAGGCATCAGAACTTCAGCCTACGTGTTGCCCACAGCCACTTAGAATCAAGCACCTGAGACGCCATAGCAGAAATAAATCTTGGTGTCACAGAGATACAACTGTATGTCAGCAGGGAGTTTTAGAGTCTAGGTCTGCACACCTGTAATAGCAAACTACACGGATATTTGGAAGCTATTGACAGACCCTGTGCTGTTCTGTGCTGCCTGTTGCCAGGGCTCTGCTTGTTGCTGAGAAGGCACTTACATGATCAGGTAACTGTATGTTCTTCTTTCAGGACTGTCAAACATAGGTTTCATCATATAAAAGAGAGATTTGACCACCAGCTATGGATGACAGGGCAGGGAAGACAGGGCAGGTAAGACAGAAAAAAAGCGAGATTGGCAGATTTATGAAGTAAGAAAATATACATACACCTTCAAGAAAGAGCCATAAACCTCTCCTGAGTTGCTGAATGTCATTATTAACTATTGTTATTATTATTCTCAATCCTGTTTTTAAAAGTTCATTAAATGGAAGTTCAATCTTTATTTGTAGGTATTTAATTAAGTGAATAGATTTATGGCACACACTTTTATTAATTGACCAGTGTCAGGTACCTGTAAGGAAAAGGCAGATCTAACATACAGCTCTTCACATTTAAATGTCAGCAATAGAATGATACATCATTACAACACTTAGTAATTTTCTTATTAATTTCGATACTCTATCTTAGCCCATAAATAAAACAGGAGTTACCCCTAATACATAAGAGAATGAAGTTGAACAGTATTATCAAACGAGTAAGGATATAAGCTAAGAATAAGGAAAGAAAAAGAAGAAAAAGCAAACAAATTAAAATAACATGATACACTGATTTATATGACATGTTAATCATCTATTATTTATCCTAAGTGCTTTTTGAGTTCTCATCTAATTTCACTATAGCATCACAGATAGACTTTAGTCACCTTTTCCTGAATGTTAATAATTGATAAGCGATATTTAGCTTGCAAAGCTGATGCATACTCTTTGGAAAGGCATGCCTTGCACTGGCTTCTCCCCTTGGGTGAAATCTGCTCCATCTGCATAAAATCATTGTATAAAGCTTTGAGGGCTTTGGGAAGCAGAAGCCTTCCAACCAATATCTACAGTCCTCACAGCTGATCCTTACATTTTGTTCCTGGCTTACTTTCTTTGTGGCTTTCAACATCCACTTACAGAAAGAGAGTCTTTTTTTCTGGGCACATTGCTGTTTTGTCTCATCGTTTTTGCTTCCAAGGACCTAGAAAGACTCTGAACACTGCAAAGAAGAGTGTGCTGGATGTTTACACCAATATAAATTTCCCTTCAAGTGCTTGTAAAATGAACAGCCATAGCACTGCCTGTTATTCTGGGAATCACCTTAAATTACTGATGAGGATTGTGAAGCCTCTAATGAGGAGAACTTGGAGTCAACAAAGAACTATCCAGATTCACATCAGCTGAGAAAGCACCCGGGAGGTTAGGGAAGGCAGGGTGAATATTCAGTGTAGATGTGAGCAGCACATTTTATGCTTACATTTGCCTTTACAAACTCACAGCATTCTGACTAAACAACAAGGATGTTCAATGAACAACATTAGAATGCCTGTGTTTCTCATGAGGCAAATTTTCACACTTTGACAGAGTGGATTTCATTAATTTTCACCTTTCGACTCAGAGGTGGTTTTGTTTTCTTTGTTATCTCATTCTGGGTATCAAGGAGAGTATAATTACAAAAGTCTTTACAATAGTTTATTGCGGTTACCTGCTGCTAAAGTTCTAGATAATTATATGACTAGATCTGTCCTGGCAATATTTCAATAAATATATAGACAAAAATCACCTCCAGGAATAAAATTTGTAATGTACCAAACTGTTCTGACTTTCTAGCTGAGCCATAACAATTTACGCTACAGAACTCCATTTGTGATATGTGCATACTAATAAAATTTTTTGCTTGAATTCCATTTTCTGTATATATGACAATAACTACTTAGCTTTATATTTTTGCTCTTACCTAAGTCTTTTAATTCAACTGACTTGTCAAAAATTTATACAGCTCTTTTTTATAACTCAGTGAAGAACAAACTCTTCATTATAAATATTTTTTTTCTCTCTGTCTCTCTGTGGATTTACCTTTATAACTTTCCATGTTGCCCAAGTTTTACTTGAGTCATACATTTACTGATGGTTAGTGGCATACTGGCAATACACAGATTAGCTGACAAGAATATAATTACTGTTTTTTTTTTTTTTTTTTTTTTTGCAAAAAGAAGGAATGGTTCACTAATTCTGAAGTAATTGTCTCAATTTGTAAAGCTTATTTTGATATTTTACTGACATGATTAGAGTGCCTATCAATTAGTCTTTCATCACCGTCATTTCTACTAAATAGTCAGTATATTTAGTAACCATATGCCCAAACCATTTGATTCAAAACATTCATTGTTGATTCTAAATGTGAAAATAACTTAATTTCTCAACATGAACTACTATCATAATGGACCAAACCCAGCTTAATTTAGTTGTATAAGTATTCCCATTCAAATAATTTTATCAGTAATGGCTGCAAATGAACCATGAAATTTAGCTGTTTTCCAGTCAAGTATAATCTAGTGGAATATCTCATGTAGTTTTAGATCTTGATATAGATTTTTCTGATCCAGTTTATTGAGCTGTTTCAGAGTGTATGTGCCAACCTGACAGAAGGATTTGGAGTTAATTCCTATTAATACAGATTAAAATTGGGACAGGAAATGTCATCTAGCTCTGTGGAGACTGAGAATGTTTCCCAGAGGAGTTAAATATTTTGCTTTTCCATACAAACTCTTAAAAATTTATTTGAGTATTACAAAATAATTAATTTCAAAAGTTGAAAGGTAATGGTGAGAAATAATATTCTAAGCCACATAAATAGTCTAATGACTATTTCTAAACAAGCAGTTAGTAAAAAGAGTTTGTTCTTTCGTAAATTTTATGGAGCTCAGTAAGGATGTAATACATGAATCATGTACTTTTGGTCTCATCAAAATGCAATATCTGCTGTTTACAGGTTTATATATGTCAGCAATTACTACACATAATAACAACCAAAATAACATAATATGTACAATTTGTTATACAAATAGGATGAGTTCTCATAAAGTGATGAAAGGTAGAACGGGGAAGCCAAAACCAGTCACTGTCAAAATGATAATAGAGCTTGAATTGATTTCTTCAAGAGATATTAACTTCAGTTGTAATATTATAAGAAATTACTTTAACATTATTTTTATGGTTGACCATAGGATGAATGTTTTTAGTGTCATCATGGATAGAGCAACTCTGCATGAGGAAAACCAGCCCTCTTCATGCCATTTATATATTTCTGATATTTTACACAAAACCTGTGTTAAAAAAACTTTACCAAAGTTTTAAGTCATTCCTCTTCACATTAGGTAATGCCACAGTTACAGCGGCCTGGACAGCCTCCATTCAGTTCCTGGTGTTATTAGGTATCATTATTAACATAACATACTGACTTATTAACATGTCAGCAATAACATATTTAGTTCCATGACCACTGCCTATCTGAGCTCTCCACAAGATTCTTGCCCCTTTCTCTACATTGGCCGGACAGTGCTCATTTAATAAGCATTCGATATTTGTTTATTTGTTTGTTTCTCTCTTTTCACCTATGGCCCAAAGCAGTGTATATACTGAATAAACCAAGCACTAAGAAATAATTATTTTTTCCCTTGGGAGCATTACTATAGGAAACCTTCCTGTGTCATCAAAATATTTCTTAAATAGGAGTCCACTTATCTGCACAAAACCAGAAGAGTTCAGAATAGTTCACTATGCAACAAACAGCTTATAGATGTGAATTTGAGACATGCAAGGTTAAAGTCAAGAGTGTGACTTAAATTTAGACTAATTTTTAAATTAACTGTTTTTCACATTACGTAACAATGCATAGAGCTGTTCATAGCTGGTCTCATCTTCTGCCAACTTCTTTCATGGGTGTGAGTGTAACATAGATCTTCAAGCAAGTATTTGCATTTCAGAAGTCAGACTTCTGGCATCCACATGCAGCTCCTGGGATTTCAAAAAGGCAAGTCAAAAGGGAGGTTTGTACAGAGAGCAGATGATTCTCAGGTTTTGGATGGGCAGCAGAAAGAATCATAACTCTAGTGGAAGGTCTCCAAATGGTAGGGAGAGCTCAGCTCAGCTCACTGAGAGAGTGAAGATCACCGTGACAGAGTGAAGAACAGGATGACATCGATGAAAGCCAGGAAAGGAATGGAGGGACACTGACAACAAATGACAGCACACATACCCCTAAAAACTAGACAAGATGCATGAGATGAGTGAGAAACAGAACAGCAATCACAATGCTGCAGCTACTCAAGACAGAAAAGGAACAAACATGCATGTGTGTGTAGGAGAGCTTTCCAGGAAGGAGGAGAGAAGCTGAGGAAAAAGGTTTTTTTGATTAATACAGACTCTCAAGATAGAAATTTCAGACAGTGCTAGACAATTATGTTATTTCAATTTAATTCAAGCATTTTATATTACATCAGATGCTGTCTCATTTATATTGTGTTTAAAAGGTTGTGCAGAGGACTAGGAAAGTGTTCTGTTTACCATGCCTTAGCCAATGCACTTTGTGAAGCATTTTTTCCTGAAAAGCAGGACAAAGAGAAGGATTACTTCCACAGTAGCCCAGATGAGCTTGATGGGTTCTGGAAAACTTTCTGGAGTGTTGGTACTTGCAGAGAGAAAATGGGATACTCCAAAAAAGTGTACTGTCTAAAAAGGGAACCAGTCCCAAATCATGTCTCAGGAGTTCCAGGTAAGAGACTTTCCTGAAAAGTCATAAGGAAGGTCTGGAGTTTTCACTGAACTGAAAAATGCTGATTTTCAAAGCAATATGGAAAAAACACAAGCACTGTAAAGACATGGTGGTTTGGAGGTTGATTTGTTTCCAAACATCTTCAATCTGTCTCATTCAGTGCTTCTGAGGCTTCCCCTATTTAGTAAGTAATTTCGCTGTAGTGTGGTTGTTTTTGTTGTTCTTTAAATAAAACATTAGCTTTAGAAATTGCATGTCATTACTGCTTTTTGGCAAGCTCACATCGAAAGTGAGAAGAGGGGAAAGTGCTTTAACTTGGCCAAAGATGTTTGCCTGGAGCCAGCTGCAATGTGATCCTCTCCAGCATGATATGAGAAGTACTAGGCTAGGAAACTCTGATGAAGTGCATAGTAAAGCAGTGGCAAATCCACCTTTCAACTACAAAAGTCCCGAAACAACATAGTTCAATTTACCCTTCAGGGCAACTGAAACCCTGGAGGTCTGGTCATGACTGCAGTGCACACTGTAGTACTGGAAATCTATTTTTTGTTGAATGTCACATCCTAGTAGAGTATTCTAACAGTTTAACACCATATAAGGAGGTAGGCTAAGGAAAGGTAAAAGTGGTTTATCTTTTAACAGAGTTGATTTGCCACAATCCAGATTCCCACACATTAAGCCAGTGACTAGTTTTGGTTTAGCAGTGTAAGAAGAAGAAACAAAGGAGAAGACAAATGGGAAAAATTCAAAATTGTGATGATTCCTTTGTATCAGCAGGATGTCAAACATTAAAGAGAGGATTTTGTCCATTAGGTATTTGAGGATTTTAGATGGTCTACAGCCAGACACAGAAATTTAAGAGAAATTGAAGACGAGTAAGGAAATACCAAGACCATGAAGGAGTCTAACAATTGCTAGTAGAGGCTGACTATCTTATCAAATGTGCATACTCACTAGAAATTTGAAAACACCAATTGATGAGACATGGGGAAAGATGAAATTCTAAGAATGGGCTTTGGACAGGGAGAGATAATAATAAGCAAGGCAACAATCGTGAAGTCAAGACCGGACAGAACCAAACAGAGCTATGTTGCAGCAGACCAAAGTGGATACTGATGTAGGCACTGAGGAGACTGTACTCAGATAGGTTGTACTGAGCATGCAAGTGGATCTGAAAGGTTGTCCTTTACTGCTCCACACCTGAATGGACGATTTGCCTTCAAGCCATTATATGCTATTGCTCTGTGAGATAGCAAATACTTCCCCAATAAATGACTCATCTTTATTTTAGTCAAAGTCTTTAGTTGACTCTCCTACCACCTGAGTAGTTGTCAATGCTGGGATCTTACAGAGAGGATTCCCACTGGAGGAGAAATCAGAACTGCAGGAGCAGTATTTGCTTCATAAACCTTGTTTTCTTTTAGTTACATGAAACAGTCATTAATCCAAGTACAACAGCAACATGACACAAGAAAGCATTGCTACCATTTCAGAACTAAATGCCAGGTGCCTAGAAAGCAACTTTTCTTCAAGAAGTGTCTCTATTTAGAGAACTGTCTGAGAAAAGATCATTTTTTTCCAAAAGTCTTTCTCAGAAATTGCCTTCAATCCTGCCTTCCCCCCCAACCCAGCCCTCAAACCCGTGAGCAATGAATTATTTTCTCAAAGTCAATATGCTATTCAAAGCAGAAAAAAAAAAACAAAACAAAAACCACCAAAAAGGCGGCTATGTATAATTATGCCAACCAGTAATGCATGGTTTAAAAATATATTTCCAGCAGATACACAACTCCTAAAGAAGAGACAATTTAATCACCTATCTCACACTGAATATACAACTTTTTCTTAAATGCTGTCTTAAATTTCAGTGTTTATTTGGAAGGTATCAAACTGATTTGATGATCTGAAAGAGATTAATTTGTATTCTGCAGAATTTCAAACATCTTGAGAAGAACTGGAAGAGCTTCTTTGGCATTTGAATAGTATAATACCTCACTGCATGCTCTAGTCTTCTTCTTACCAATGAACCTCTGAAAGAGTTTTATTCTTTCTGTGTTTATAGAATTTTGATACTCAGATTTAGATATAGAGCAATTTCTAATCTTGATTGCCAGAGATTCTTGCCTCATGTCAGTATTACCTGATTTGACTAATATAGTCTTTATCTTGGAATCTCAAGACTATTGTCAGGTCTCAGAAGAGCTCAGATTTGGTACTTTAGACTATATGATGAGGTTTTTTATTATGCTCAAAAAGGTAATTGAACAAGATTTGAACAAAAACCATCACATTGTCCAATTCTATACTTTCAATTTCAGCAAGAGTACAATGGCTTCTCTTTTCCAATTTTCCTGCTTTGTTCAACATTAAAAATCAACATTCTGTCTCAGTTCATAGATCTCTTTGTTTCATCTTCCCTTTCTTCAGTGTTGCTTATTCCTTCCTCTGCTGCATGCACACGTTTGGTTAATTTATCCAATTTAGCATCCATTGCATCTCCCTTTAGTTTAAGTCTCTCCCATGCTGTGAAGAATGACTGTCCAGGTCCATTTTATTTCTCTAAATATTGCTGTAATATTTGTAGGAGCTTCTTTTTCCCCAAAGGGCACTAAGACAGATGCTGTGTTTTCCATAATGTCTGTGAATTCTTTTGAGCAGCCTAGGTTTCGGTGGCCTACATGACAGTCCTAAATTGCAGCTGTTTTTAAAGATCTGTTCCTCTGCAGTGATCTTTTGCTCATCTCTCTCCAATGCTGGCAAAAAGTTAAGACACAGAAAGAAAGGACTGAAAAGTTGAATATTCGACTAGTTTGCATTTGGCTTAAAGCAATGGGAGACTTTATAAAGTATTTTGGCACCTACCTCCAGTGCAATTCACAGCCAAGCCTACAGGGGTAAACTATTGAGTTTGAGGGGCACCCAGCCCTTGAGAGGGCATTAGAAAGTGGGACACATTTATCAGAAGCAAAGTAAATCAGGTTTTTTTTTGCCAAGTTTTGTTGAGCAGAATGAAGTGTTCTGCTTATTCCTCTTGCCAGGCTGCCAAGCACAGTATGCCATATGTACAGCTGACTTGATGAGGGTGCAGGGGAATGGCTCCTAGATTCCTTAAGAGAGGCAGGCTAGGACAATGAGAAAATTCAGATCAAATTTCTTAGTAATGCATGTCTGGATTGGAATTTGCCATTTTAGTAGTCTTCCATTAAGGCATGCTTAGTGTGTCCCTACACCTAATATTGACACTGACAGTACAGATAGCAATAACTTCTTTCTGTTTTATTATAAGTTGATAAAACCCAAAACAGAAAGAACTGAGGATTTTCATCATCAGGATTTTTTTTTTCCATCAGAGCTTAAATTAAAAATACTTTAGAAGTATTTATCCCAGGCAATGGTAGTCATATCATTTTGTCACTTTAAGAAGTTTCTGGTCCAGTTCCCAGTGGGTCAGTTCCTACTTCAAATGTGATACCTTTGCTACAATTGCAGAAGAAAACCAGATGATTAAATATGCAGAGCTGAAGATATTAATGGTCAAGGCTGAGTCTTCAAATGTGAGGAAAATGTGAAATAGTGATACATATCCACAATTTGTTTTTATTACTGATGATGTGGGATTTTAGGGCATTTATCTGTCATCTTTCAAGTACCAGATTCTCTTTAGGAAACCTGTATCATTTAATTACTGTACTCATCTTTCTTAAAATATTCTATTGCTTATTTCTTGTACTTATGGCTTGACTGTGAGCTGAGACTTCAGCAAAATACGTAGATTATTATGAGGATTGAAAACCAAATGGCATTCTATAATGGCCGTACACATTTCAGGATGCTCCCCATTCTAAGACTTCTGAAAGAGGTTTTGAATAGACTAAATACTTATCCTGTCAAATGGGGTCCATTTTTAGGGTCATTCAAAAGCTGAGACACACAAAGTCATTGGACAGTGTTGTAAATTGTGGTCATATGTGCATATTTATCTGCATGTAAAAGTATGTTATTGCAAAAGTTTTAATTTTCTCTGACTTTCCTGAGTAATTTTCTGTAAAATCTTCTCTTATCACATGTATTAATCTGGACTTACCAAGTAATTAAACATATGGTGATATATTTAGTTATACAAAATATTGTTTGTCAAATTACATGTCCACTGGGTTTCAATGAATGTTTACTGTATGCCTAGGTATCGGATTAAGTAGCTGATGAATTTCATTAGAGACATTCTAGAAACAATTTGGTTTTTCTAAAACCTGATCACTTTTAACACTTTTAAATTAAATCCCTATTTCAGTGGCTATATTTAAAGTGTGACTTGAATTCCCTGTAGTTCACCTCAGAGGTTTTTTATTTTTACTCCTGGCTAATAAACTAAGAGGCATACCACTCATACCAGTAAAACCCCAAGCAAGCTGCCCTGTATCATACTTCACACTTCATCAAGATTCTTTCCTGTGTAGTAATACTATTCATAGGGTTTTATATTTGTTTGCTTTGTTTCTATGGTTATTTTTCCACTTACATTAGGAAGTATGATTAGTTTTTCTCAGCTTCCAATCTGCACTAGAACATTTTGAGTTGTCCAGAAAATCACTTAAAGCTCTTAGTGGTCAAATACAGCTGAGTGAACAGACACGTGATTTATTTACATCTGCCTGAATGGAGTGAAAATAGTCTTTCGGGCTCAGAGAGAAATACACACCTCCTAAATTTTTTTTTAAAATGGTTTTGTTATTTCCTTTATAAATGGTATACATCTAACATTATGAGAACTACACCTGTCCTTAAAAATATATTATCTTGCATCATTTTCTAGAAAATACCTATGTAGAAAATCTCAAATTGAAGAAGCCACTTATTCTTTCTTGCCCATCCCATGTCCCAGTTCGAGCTATACTGTGTTATGCCTACAAAGCCAGAGGAGTCTCACAGCACTGTAGGACTCTGACAATTGAGCAGCAAATTGAGTTCCAAAGGCATGAACTCAGCACGACGGTTGAGAAAATACAGTTGCAGCTGTGACACTTTCATAGCTTCATTGAAGGACTGGAAACTTTAACTACTCCAATCACCACAGCATGATCTCTCTCACACTAGGATTATGACTCAAGTAACAAGGATGCATAAATGATGTGAAGGACAAAACAACTGGATCACATCTCCTAGAATTTAATGAGGAATACATGTGCCTCACAAGCAAAATGGGCTTTTCCTCTTCCGTGTACCACTAAATAAGGCCAATACCCAGAACTAAAGCATGGTGGAGGCTGTTCAGTCACAGTGTAGTGGACACTGTTTTAGCAACAGGTTTCTGAAGCATTTAATGATTAGCACACTTCTTCACATCCCTTGGACTGTGCCAACTCCTACTTCCCAAAATACAATGTCACAGATCTGCAAATGTGTGCAAATGGCTGTGCAGAGTCTTTGTATGAGACTGTCCTGTTTAGGAAGGAAGAGAAATAAGCATGAGGAAGCATGAGGTGCCACACCACATGGCTGTGGAGCAAGGGAGCAGATGTTACCTACACTACTGAGCAACAGCTGTGAAGTCATGCATAACAAAGTATTCTCTTGGTTTTACCAAGAGTCACTTCTTTTCACAGTGGGTTATTTTGTCCATTCCTAAATTGATAAGGAATCAAATACTTATTAAAGAATTATTTCAAATTTTCCTGCCAAGTAGAGATGAAATATACTTTGAGACTGCCACCACATGGACAATCAGAAAGATACAGAGACATTAGGCTCCTTGGGAAGCAAAAAGGATGCAGATAGACAAGTGTTGTCAAATCATGTGAGAGATATCTTCTGATTTCACCACCTACCAGTTTATCGAGCCCATCTTAGACACGTGTAGAATATCACAGAATTGTAGAATCATAAAATGATTTAGATTGGAAGGAACCTTAAAACTCATCTCATTCCAAACCCCTGCCATGGGCAGGGACACCTTCCACTAGACCAGGTTGCTCAAAAACCCATTCAACCTGGCCTTGAACACTTCCAGGGATCCACAGCTTCTCTGAGCAACCTGTTCCAGTGACTCACTCTCCTGAGTACAGAATTTATTCCTAACATCTAATCTAAATCTCTCCTCTTGTATTTTAAAGCCATTACCCCTTGTCCTATCACTATCTGCCTGTGTAAAAAGTCTCTTTTTTTTATAAGCCCCCTTAAGTTACTGGAAGGCCGCAACAGGATCTCCCCAGAACCACCTGTTTCCCAGGCTGAACAACCCAGTTCTCTGTCTTTCTTCACAGGTTAGGTTCTCTATCCCTCTGAACATCTACATGGCACTCCTCTGGACCACTCTAATAGGTTCACATCTTTCTTGGGCTGAGGACTCCAGACCTGGATGCAGTACTCCACGGGCTACTCACATGAAGGCAGGGAAGAGGAGCAGAACCACCTCCCTTCCTTCTGGTCACACTTATTTTGGTGCAGCCTGGATATGGTTAGCCTTCTGAGCTCTGAGCACACAGTTTCCTCATGTCCAGATTTCCACCCACTAGAATAACAAAGTCCTTCCCTGGGGCTGCTGTGCGTCAGCAGTGCCCTGGCAGCCAGGAGGGCCACCTGTGTCCTGGGGAGCATCAGGCACAGCATCGCTAGCCGGGCAAGGGAGGGGATTGTCCTGCTCTGCTCTGCACTGGGGCAGCCTCACCTCGAGTCCTGTGTGCAGTTTTGGGTGCCACAATATAAAAACCACATCAAGCTATTAGAGAGCATCCAAAGGAGGGCAACAAAGATGATGAAAGGCCTTGAGGGGAAACCGAATGAGGAGTGGCTGAGGTCACTTGGTCTGTTCAGCCTGGAGAAGGTGAGACTGAGGGGAGACCTCTCACAGTCTACAACTTCCTAATGAGGAGAAGTGGAGGCGCAAGGCACATCACTCTTCTCTGTGACGCCTGGTGACAGGACCTGAGGGAATGGTCTAAAGCTGTGTCAGAGGAAGTCTAGGTATTAGAAAAAGGTTTTTCACCCAGAGGGTGGTTGAGCACTGGAACAGGCTCCCCAGGGAAGTGCTCACAGCTCCAAGCCTCACAGAGTTCAAGAAGTGTTTAGAAAATGCTCTCAGGCACATGGTGTGACTCTCGGAGTGTCCTGTGCAGGGCAGAGAGTTGGACTCGATGATCTTGTGGTTCTTTCCAGATCAGCTTAACCTGTGATTCTGTGATTCTCAGTACTTCTCCCAGTCTGTACTTGTCTTAGTTTAAAACAATTTAAAGAAGTGGACACTCTAAAATGACTTACCTCCCCTTAGTTTCAACCAATCCTTTTTCACCAATAGAGAAATGAAATATGAATAGATATGAGTGAAAAAATAGCAGTTACTAACAAGCAAAACAACAACAAGCAAAAAGTAACGGAATAATCCCATTTCCCCCCGAAATTCCCTTTCCAGCCATGATGCTGGGTCTTAAAGAGACAGTAACACATTTTAGGCACAGATAAATATGAAATACAATAACTTTTTGGGTTACCCATGACAGTATTCATGCTTGGGATTTCCCTGACCTAGGTGCAGCAACTTGTACTTGGACTTATTCAGCTTCATGAGGTTCTCATGGGCCCACATGTCAAGTTTGTCCAGGTACCCCTGGATGGAATCCTGTCCTTCTGTTGTGTCAACTGCACTGCTCAGTTTCATGTCATCTGCAAACTTTCTGAGGCTGCACTTGCCCTCATTGTCTATGTCATCAGTAAAGATATTATAGAACACCAGTCCCAGAACAGAGCCCTGGGGGACACCACTCATTTCAGGTAGTTTACCTAAATCCAAATCCTCCACCATTCTCACTCAGGGTGAAAATAAATCTAATAACAACATCCAGAAGATCTGATAAAATAATGGTCAAAGTGGTTGCATTCAAGACTACAGATCCTAGAATTGTCTCCTGTCTCTTCTAGTGGCCTCCTCTATATCCTGAACAGGTAAATAACAGCTGCAGGAAGTTAAGAATCACTAACAACTCAGTCCTGTGTTTGGTATTGAATTACTCAAGCCCACGGAGACTTATTTTTGTTCTGATTTTAGACATGTTGACTAAATAAATTTCATGTTGACAAGAATGAGACCAAATTGGAAGCTAATCTGTTGCTGCCTGACATCAGGAGCAATATAACTTGCCCATTGATGCCACACAAAGTACTTTATTCTGAGATAAAACACTTTGATAAAAAAGCCATACTCCTTGTGTAATTAGGAAATACAAAGTGCAAAGTAAGAATTTGAATTTAAATGGTGAAATAGACTAAATTCTGTTTACAACCCTTATGACAAAATGTTTACTGTAACACAAAAGAAATGGAGAATTTTGTTTCAGAAGTATTCTGAAAGCATGTCATCTCAGAGTTATAAATAATGAATGGATTCTATATGCTAAGGAAGTAAAAAACTGTCAACATAGTTTGACAATTTAGAACAATGTGCAAGACTTTATCCTTCACAGAAAATGCATAATTAATAACACCCCAAAACATGATCTACAACCACAACATATTCCAATGACAGAAAATGCCAGACTGATGTGTTTAAAGAAAAGAACTTTATTTCTTTGATTAAAATCGTTAGAGATGTGATAAGTTGTCCTTGGCCTCAGCACAGAAAAGCACTTGAATTTCTACCTGTCTGGAAGTACGGACGTCACCCTTTTTGTGTTGAGTTGAATTACAACTGGTGCTGTGGCCTACATGGAATGTCTGAAGTACTGGAACAGGTATCAGATCAGGTATTAATTATGGAAAAACAATTACTCAAATATTGATTGGATCAATGCCTTGTTAGGAGGAAATGTAGAGATAACATTTTTGAATGTATTGAGTAGCTACTCAGAATAAAATTACATCTTAGAATCCCAGAAAAGATGCTGTTCTGAATTTGGTAGTAGTAGTGCCCACACCACCTCAAAAACTACTAGTGGGGTAGCTTTCTTATAACAGGAACCACAATACAAGTAGCTTTAACACTATGGGGTAGAAAGTATGCTCAATAAATACAGCATGTGGCTCTGCAATTTCAAGAAAAAGGATTATAAAAAAAAAAAAAAAAGAAGACAACGTAAACAAGAAAAAAAAAACAAAAACAAAACAGCAAAAGAAACAAACAAAAAGAAAGACGAAAACCCCAAGCTCCCAAAAGGAACATTCCAAAGAGTGAAGTGCTTAAAATAGCCTGGAGTCTGTAAGAAATAGTGTAATTGGAAAAGGGTGAAATACATGCCACCATTCAAAAAGAAAGAAAAGCACCACAAAAAATGCTGCCATGGGATCAGTGAGAAAGCTTTGAAGGCAATCACAGGGAAAAGAAATGTTTAAGAAAATGAGAGCTTGCCAAAATGAGGAGAAACCCATAAGAAAATTATAGGTTAAACATAAGCAGGAAATTGAGAGCTCTAAAAATAATTTCAAGTACACCTTAAAAAGGATTTTTAAACTGATAACGAAAGTTCTTTAAATACTTCAGACATTGCAGAACTGGTGGGAATGCTGATGACAAGTGTGTAAAAGCAGCACTCATCTGACAAAGTCCACAGCAGAAAAGCGCGGTGAATTCCTTGTAGAAGGCAACCCTGCGTGGGAAATGGTCTTTGCTGCAGAGCAGTGAGAGAAGGTAGACCTACTTGAAATTATTATAACTCAAGTACAAGACCAAATGGATTAGCTGGAAGTCAGTAGGTCACCCAGTCCAGGTAGCATCATCCAAGGCTGACCTTCATGTGAAACTGCAGAAGTGCTACCCAGGCATGTGGCCATGGGGCTGCAAACACCCCCCACGATGGCTGGCAGATGGATTGCCACCAGGAGTTCCTCAGAGAATGAGGGGCCAGAAGGATATCCTGGAAACTACAAACTGCAGTGCTATCTGTCCTAGCAAAGGTGGTGGAGTATATGTTAGAGAACAGGATCAAGGACTTTTTTGGTCTATATTAAAGAACAGGATCAGTGAGCAGGCCAGATATGGTTACCTGGGCAAGAATCAGTGTGGCTTCTGTGAAGGAAAATCCTATCTCCCTGATGTGCAATAGATCCATATGGATCTTTCTTAATTTTCCTCAAGGGACCTAAAAGAAAGGGGGTGTGAATGTGACAAGTTTCCATATGAGTTTAAATTCTGGGAAGTAAAGTGCTGTGGCAACGACAAGAAATTCCAGAAGGACTTCATAAAACTAAGTGAGAAAAAACATGACAGATGAGTTTCAATATAGGTAAAAATACCTGGGAAAAATAATGCAAACTATTTCTACCACAATGTAGTAGAACTGCAAATTGGTGAAGAGATCTTACAGTCATTCACTGACATTCACTTCCTGAAATTATTTGCTTAATGGGCAGGAGTAGCCAGAGGAGACAACAAGGTGTTTTGCATCATCCAGAAGGGTCTTGAGAAGCAAGAACATAATTTCGCTACTGCATAAAAATCTGATGAACTCATATTTGGAGTCCAATGTACACTTCTGGTTCCTGCATCTCAGGAAGGAAGAATACGTTAAGAAGGTAGAGAAGGTGTCAGATAAAATGACCAAGGATGAAGAGCAGCTCCCTTTGCTCACAAGGCCAGGGCTCTTCAGTTTGAAGAGAAGGTGAATGAATATGAGGTTTAAAAAATCCTGAAAGCAGGGGATAAGATGAATGTGGAGCTAATCTTGCAGGCCTGCAACAAGAGAACAAGAGAAGATCATTAAACCATCAGAATATTTATTTAAATCAGTTTATAAAAGAGCTTCTTTACAAAGGCAGCTTGGAATTTACTACTAGAGAACAATGTAGAAACAGAGAGTCATTGGTATCAAAAGTGAAGTAGGAAAAGTAGTAGGCCACAGCTTCAGGACTTGGAATATGATGTGGCATGAGGACAGGGAGGAGAGACCTATGCCATGCACCTAAATTTCATTTCAACATGAAATCAAAATACCGTCAAGGTCCACAATCCCATGCATATATGCATACCAGGGAACAAGAAAAAGCTCCCAGCTTCCCTCTCCCACAGGGAGCTTAAGTAACTGTCTCTTAAATGTTCCAGAGCCCTGCAGCAGATTTAATCAAAAAATCTCCTGTATGTGAACATATGAAGGCTTGCTTAAATCAGTTTTCCACCAGAGACTTTTAAGCTTGTGCCATACCTACATTTTATCTGTCTTGAGAAGGGAATAAAGTTCATTCTGAAAGAAACTCTTCACCACAGCCATTTCTATACAAGTGACAGTCAGTATAATGCTAAGTATAAATATTATTGCATGGACTATGTTTCCATTACTCTTGAGCAGTACTTTCACTGATCATTATTCATCATTACTAATAGCATTTCCAACATGCCAGGCATTGCATCAAGAGGACATTTTTAATAAACTTTCCATTCTGTCCCTATAAACAAATTTTAGAAGTTGCAATAAATGAAGAATTATGGCTACTTTGGTGTTTATAATGTGAAGCTCAGAATTTCCATAGATCTTTGACGGTGCCCAAAATAAAACCAAATTATAATGCCCACAGGGGAGTCAGAGATTAGTCTGTAACTCTGATAACTCTATCCCATGTACCTATTTCATATATCAAGTTCCTTTCAAGTTCCTCTAACACTAGCCTTTTATGAAACAATCCCTATCTGTGCCTTATTGCTGTCTTCACGCAAAGTGGGAAAGAAATGTCCTCTCTGCCTAGTACTATTTAAGACTTTCAGCCAAGAAAACATATTTTGCTAGAGGTAAAATAAAGTCATAAATAAAGCACTACAGACAGGACATGTGAGGCTGATGTTCACTTTGAGCTTGCAGTGATGTTTGCTTTCTGATTAGATGGTACACAGTTAAGTAGCACTGTTTTCTCTTTCCAGTGGAAGACCTTGGAATGAAGGGACAGAGCATGAACACTGGAGTAGGATATTTCAACTTCGTCCAAAGCTTGCTTGTTGCACAGTTGTTGGGGTTTTTTTTGTTTGGAGGTTTTTTTTGTGCGTTTGAGTTTCTTTCCTTCCTTTTTTTTTGTTTGGGTTTTCAGGAGGCTGGGGTGTTTGTGGTTTTTTGTTGTTGCTGTGTTTGTACTGGTTTTTGTTTGGTTTGTTTTTTCTGAAGTGCTAATTTTCTTAGTTAGAATGTTGACTTTCAAACACTCTTTATAGTGATAGATGATAATTATTATTGTTGTCTGAAAAACCTACAGAGGGACCAAGGGAGGGCTTTGCTAAACTCAGTGATGTGCAACAAACACGATATAATCCATGCCTCGCAGAATTAGGTTGTACAGAACCTGTAGATAAAATAATTTATGCTACACAAAAGTGCCAGAAACAAAGAAAGGATATGGATAAGCACAAGCAGTAAAGTCCAGTGTCTTTACATATAATTACACCCATTGAGAGAACAGAAATGGCTAGTAGAGGCTCCAGATTATCCTTGATATCAAGTTGACGTTAATTAATTTGTCAGTGGACCTTCGCGGACATGCAAGAGGAGCTTGCCTTGAACTTCCTACATTAGAAAGTAGGATATAAGTAGTTACATCGAAGTAAAGGCAATCTGCAGCTGTTCCTTGTTTGCTTCTTACCCCAGGCTGCTGCAGGTCTGCTATAAGTCATCCCAGTTTCAGCAGAGCATCTGTTAGTGCTAGAATAATGCAGAGTGGCAAAGAGCCAGCTCCAGTATGTGTCACCTTCCAGACAGCAGCATATTTGGTGGTGGACATTTTCCATTTTGTTTGACTGATCCGGACTAAACTGTATTGCAGCAGTGGCACATGTGTAAAGGAAGTTGTATACTGAGAAAGACTATTAAGCAAAATCCAGCTTTTTCCTACTCAGAGAGTTGGATATATGACAAGAAACTATGAGAAACACAAGAGAAGACCCTAGTACATCTACTTTTGCTTCCCTTACAGTGCAAAGTTCAGAAAATAGATTTTTATATATTTTTTTAGCTGAGCATTCCAACAGATTTCTTGCCTACTCACAGGGCATTAACAGTGGGCAGTGCTGAGTTAAGCTACAGAGAAGCGTACTCATGCTCTAAGCATACTTCATCGGGTATACTCCATTGCCTGTAAGCACACAAGCTTTGTTAAATTATGCCTCCCTTACAACCTTACTACATGTGTTTTAGTGAGACAAGGAGAACCACAGCAAAATCTCTTGTCCTGCCCCAGATTGCACTGCTACTTCTTCATCTACATGCCCACAAGTGTATGGTTCTTGGAAGAAAGCTCCCCGTCTAAGGAATAACTTGGAGAAATATCTCCAACGCGCTGTTGTTGATGGCACAGTTAAACCCTGCTGTTACACGTCTCCACTATAACCTCACTTTCTCTAACCCATCTAGTAACAGAGCCCTGCCAGAGAGAGAGGAACTTCCCTTTTGATTACGATGTTACACATCATATGTCAGCCACACTCTGAACCAGGAAACATGGCACCTAGGTAAGCCTTGAAGCTTTGGGCAGATCAACTCTACCTGCTCCCTTGGGATTATTTAATTCACTTGTGGAATTAACAGCCATATGCGGCCTTTTGTCAGAGGATATTGATATATTTGATGGCCAACACAGTGATGAGAATAAAGCTGTTTTGTTATCATGCAGTTTAAAGGCTAAGTATTTTTCCAGCATGTTCTTTGTTCAGAACTACGGAAAAGACCACCAGACATGGAATATAACCAGCAACATAATTGACAATGTTCTAGGGTAACTGATTGTTCATATTTACACTATTGTTTTTGTCTTCAGAAAAACTTTATTTCGTATATGATTGTCCAATGGAACATCAGAAATGCCAGCTAAGAAAAATACTTTTCTGGAGCTAATTAATTTTGCATATGGGGTAGTGCAATTAGACTGAAAAGTGCTTTCCTACCTGGTGAACATTCATGTTACAGACTTGAGCAAACAGGGATGGTTTTCTTTAAACTTCATTTTTGGCCCAATGTCCTCACTTAACCAAACTGCACTAGACTTGCAGGCTTATAAATCTTCACTACCTCTCTAACTACACACAAGCTTATTGTACATGTATTTCAGAGACTGTGCCTAGTGCACTCCAAGCAGCTCATAATTGGAGTTATTTTCTAAGATCTTTTCTTCTATTATATCTGATAAATGAAAGATTAGATATTTTGCACATTCCTAGGGAAAAACTTTTTACTTTGAACTTAAAATCTTTAGAAAGTTGAGGAACAATGAAGAAAAAATAATAACAGCTAACCAAGATGAGAGAAAATAATTGAAATGCTAAACATCTGGTTTTGTCAGAAAACAGATAAGTTACAATGAGAAAAAACTTCAGATATCTTATGATAATTACTATGAAAATCTGAACAGAAAAAGTCAGCAGAGTCAACTTTTCTGGGAACTTCAAACACACTTTGAAGAAAGTCTGTTTTCATCCTTGATCTGAGTGAGACGAAAATCTAGTAATTGAGTTTAAGATTAGAAATGAGCATTACATTTAAAAATGTTTAAATGTGTAAACTGTCTCTAGGTGATGAAACTTCTTTGGTAATATAAAATGAGATTTTTTCTCTTTAATATGGTATTTTCCTTTAACCTAGTCCATAATGATTACTGTTTAGTCTGCCCACATGGAATTGTTATCTCATCACTCATGCGTTAGAAAAATAAAAATCAAGATAAAACAATTCCAGATTTTTTTTTCTGAGTGGCAAGGAATCACATTTGCAGCTCATCAGAGGTCCTTCCCTCCCCCATTTCTGTTTATCTTCTTTTTCCAACATGAAGCCTGTAAGCTGTAGCCATTTTAACTGCTTCAGGAAGTATCATCTCACCAGCTCACAAAAAAAGACTTCCTCATCACTCATCCTTCTATAGCATAAACTGTATTTTTTCCATGAAAACTGCAGATGTAAAATTTTTTTTTTCTTGAAAATAAAAATTCCAAAATACAGAACTAGCTTGTTGATATAAAAGTGCTGCTGGATATAAAGTTTTGATCTAAAGCTAGGATGCATTTTCTCCATCGTACCAAATATATATATACATCTTGACAAGGCCAATTGTACATCAGGAAGAACATGTGGAAGCAAATAGAATTAATGCATATGTAGTAAACTGCTAAAGTCATGAAAAAAACCAAACCAAAACAAAGCAAAACAAACAAAACAGCACACACACAGCCCAAACAAAAGAAATTCAGAAGCATCAAACAACATTCCACATCTCCAGTGAACAGGCAGTGATTTGGTTCAATTCACAGTGTCGCCAGGAAATTCAGTGGAGTGGGATGGCTTCAAGAATGCACCCACACCACCCAGGAATGTATTATTGAGAATGTGTTTACTTAGCAGGACAGGTATAGCAGATGAGTGGCAATTTTTATCCTACAACATATCCTACATGCCCACAATAAACCAGCCCCTCTGCCAGTTTAGACAAGCACAGAAGCAGAACCATCTCCCCACCTGTTGACATGCCCATGACCTCCTGTTTGCTTTGTACATGTGCCACTGTCTCCTTGTCTCTAGTTTCCATATGATCTGAGATATCTGTCTATGTCATTCCCCCAACAATGGACATATTTTGAACTGTTTTATTCCCTTCTAATTTAGATTGTTTTCATATGTCATCAGTGACTTTGCTGATCATGTAGCGTTGCACCAATCTCTTTGACTTTCTCTGTACTTAAGTCCGAGCAACTGTTGCCACTCTGTTATCTCACCCTCTGGCCTCCTGCCCCAGATGTGGTGCAAAAGCTGTGAACTCAGCAATGGCTGCCAAGGCAAATTTTGTCTACTGCTACCATATTTCTGACTCATCTGAAATTAATCCAGTTGACTGAAGCTGGGCAGGAACGGTAGAGATTGTGTATTTGAGGGCATCATTTTCAGAGTGGGCTTCACCCCACAACAGTGGGCTGATTCAGTGAGCAGGTGTAGTAATGTAAAGTCCTAAACCAACACGAGGCACCTACACTTGCTATATCTGTGTTCTACATTTATATGTAGAAAAAGCTCAGTTTCCTTGCCTCCAACCTACACAGTCATCGTGAGCTCTCACAATAAAATTATTTCTGTTGCAACTGGAATAAGCTCTTCAATGTAGGAGAACTTTTTACGCTGGAGGGAGACTCTTAGTGATGCCTTGCAGAGGCTGACCTGGAAGAGAGGCTAGACAGAGTGAAAGGATGAAGGGTAGGTATTTATTGAAAGGACTTCACAGGGTACACCTTGGGCAGTGCAGGAGTCTCGCAGAGACTACACCCAAGATGGACAACAGTCACAGATATAAGTTTTGTCTATTTGCATATCAGAGGTTAATTGTCCAATTACAACTTCAGGTAGTGCAGTCTTATTCTCTTAGTTTGCTCCACCCCCCCCTCACTTTTGTTTACATTTCTCAAGGTCTTAAACAGTAAGGTGTCCTCGATTCTCAGGCCTAGAGAGGAATTGTTGTGTCTGACCAAAATGGGAAAAGTAGTTGCTAACACTCTGTATGGAGTTCAGAGTTATACACTAAAGAAGTGCAGGACTACAAATATATGAAAATATAAGAGCTAAAATCTTAAGGCATCATTAGAGTAGTCTGGATCTATGAGAACTGCATGTTTATGCAGTCCTTCAAAATGCTGGTGATAATGTGCAAGGAGAGAAATGGCATGGCAGGAAGTAACAACATCTGCTGACTAAATTTAAAGTTGGGGGTTTCTTTTTGGTATATTAAATTGAATTAACAACATTTTGCTAATGTTAGCATACTTTATAATTGTTCAGATACCTTCTGCATAGCACTATCTTGATCCTAAAAAGGTGAAGTATATGGTGGAAACAAGGTGCAAATGTACCACATTACAAATACTCTTTTCCTACATACCTGCAGTATAAATTTATTTAGGAAAGCCTGAAGACTTTGTAGAGAATGATTTGTAGAGAATTTTTGAAGATTTGTAGAGAATGAAGGAGGCTGAGGTTAATCTTTGGGTTTAGTACCTAATCCATTATGATTCTTTCTCCTTTCTTCTCATTTCTTCTCTTTGGGTTGCCAATATGGTAGATTTTTAGAAAAAAATCCTTTTTGACTTACAAATATTTTTATGTACACAAATACTTCTATGACCATGCTGCCCTCCTATTTCATAACTCATTCCTCTAAAGCTTTTTCTTGCCTTACATGTCAACAATTTTGATGTAGTAAGAAAAGTAAAACAAACAGTATTTCTGTAGTCTATAAAACTAGTGGACTGTTGGAGATCAAATGATGATCTAAATACATATGGGATGGGCCAGAGTAAATTAGGTCACAAATCCATTTAGTCCCAGACTCTGTTCCAATTTAGGAAGGAGAGTGATATTGTTGTAGGTAGATATGATTCATTAACACACATCAACCTTCTTAAACTTAGGACTTTCAGAGATCAATGTTACTTATATGTCTAATACCCCTAAATTCATCCATTCTCTTCTCAGAGCCATGTAACCTTCTAAATCCAATCAACTTAGAGAGTATTTTTTATGCGCTCCAATGTCCAAGTGTTTAAAGAAGCAAGAAACCATGTGGGAAAAATAGCACTATAAATGAATATTTAGTTTAATTTATAAAATATACAATACGTATTCATATACAATTTCAAAATAAGTCATAACATTTTTATAAAATCAATTTACAAAATATTGATAAATATCACCAGTGAATTTGCTTCATACAATGCTCTTTTAGCTCTGATGCTTCCACAGAAATTGTCCTGTAATCTGAAATTAACACTACTTGATACTTAGGATTAACAAATAAAACCCAAAACATCCCTTGTCCTAGCATTTTCAGAGATTTTTATTTCAGAAATATTTACAGATGTAGTATATAGAATTGTAAGCACAATGCATTCAGATCCTATGCTATATGGAGCTGGCATTAATGAGAAACAAGGTAAGAGCCAGTGCCTGCTCTACATGAGCAGGATGTTAGAGATTCAATAATGGTACATATAACATAAGAAAATATCTGATTATAAGGGTGCCAGTGAACAATTCATGTTAAAATCTTAAAGGGTCAATTCACAGATGAACCAAAAATCTCAGCTCCTTAGAAACTCGTGTTTCTCTCCAGTTATAAAACTTTTGAACTTGAATGTCTCACAGCTGTCGCAGTTATTTGGTTTGATTAATGCATCCTCCTTTGGGACAGCATGTAAAACATTGCCACACACCCCAGTGTCCAGGAACACAAGGAGCTCTTCACAAAGACAAAATTTACTGTACCTTCTTATCAGCTTCATAAAGTGGCAGAAGGTGTCTTAATGTCCATGGTGTTGTTTACAATACACTATCAGCTCAAAATTAAATTTATGTACTTAAATGCTAGTACAAAGAGTAGTTGTTGTTGTTGTTGTTTTAGCAAATTACTGCAGCCTGGTACCACCACAATTCCAGTTTTCCACATGACATTATATATCACTATATAAGGCTCCACTACTTTATCCTGGAGACTTTCCACAAGTTTTCAAAGCAAATAGCATTGAAAACTCTTCAGTTTAAAAACAAAGACCTCCACCTATGCATAAAAATTTTGCAAGAGTAAGTTGACTAGAAATTACAGTAGTAGCCAAAAATATCTGAATGTGATGTTAGGAAACAGAGAACTTCTTTTTAGCACACGCCAGTCATCAAATCACTGGTAATAGTAAACCACAGGACCCATAAACCGCATGAAATACAGAAAGAATATCAGTTAAAATGTCTTTCAGCTCTTTGAAGAATTGTTCTTGGTACAAAGAGGGTAAAACATTGCTAGATTGCAATAGATTGCATCTCACTACTGCTGAACAGTCCATAACTTAGTTAAGAGCAGGAAATATTGGCAAGTTGTTTTCTTGCACCAGCCTTCAAAGGAGTAAAGAACCTCCCCAAAAGCACTTTTCCAGAGGACTTCTTTGTGTCCCCTGCCCCTTCACTTTGTCCCTTGGTGCACCAGCCTCCCTTGTCCCACATGTAGGAAAGTGAGTCCTTTTCCTAGAAACCTTAGAATTCTGCTTTTTGAGGCAGAACTGATCAGTTTGGCCCTTTATTTTCTGTCTCAGCCCACATCAAACTCATCTCTACAAGAGGAAAAAGGAGATAGTCAGAGAAGTGAATTGTATTGTCTGAGTAATCAGCTTCACATTCCTCTTCTGGTCCATTCAAGCCATCTGTTTCAGGCAAGAATTTAAAGTGGTTCATATGTGCCAAACCTATTCAGGATGCAACTGCAACACAGTCTGATCTCTTTCTCAGTATTATCTCTTGATCTCAGCCTCTGTATTGTCTCCAACTTTAGAACAGTGTAATTTTTCTGCTGACCTTTTCATAGAAACTTGAGAGATTTTTAGATTCTGAATATTCATTGCCAATACACAAAAAAGGAGAATGTTGGCCTTGCAGTGGGGAACATGGCAAAAAGGCAAGCTATTTGTGAGTTTCTCGGGGGTTTCTGGTCAGGAATTTGTGTTTTTTGGGCAAACCTCTCTCTGTAAGCTTTAAACTCAGAACATGGAAGGTGAGGCACTTGAAACAGAGTGCATGCACAGTTTTTTAAGCATAAAAATTCTGTGATTTTTACCATTTGGTCAGGTGTTATTTTAAAAAGTTTTGTTTTGTTGAAAAGAAAGGAAATCTCCCTCTTGTGGAAATTTTTATGTTTATTAAGATTATTATAGGGTGCTGAATATATTAGGACTCTCTGGAAGAGAGTAATAGATTGATTTATGTTGTGTGGGCTAAACATACATTAGAAAAATGAAGTAAAGTTATCTGAGATTTTGTGGTGAAATTGCCTCATGTACACATATAGTAAGGGTATCTTAAATGGAAGTTTGCTACAAATTGATTATGGTAAAAAAATAAAAGAAGTAAATAGTATATATGTCGTATTATGCAAAATGAAGTAAAAACAAATTAAATTTCTATCTTTTGGCTCAGTACTTTTCCATATGTTGTCTGAAACCTGTTGAGATTTGAGGTTTTACTATTATAAGTCATATGAAGAGAAAATGAATTCACCAGAGACACTAACAAAGAGTTTAGCCCTGCATTGCTTATCTACAGTATCTAGCCCTCCTGAACTTTCTATGAAACTGCAGGTGATCCAAAATATTACTTTAGGAAAGAGTAAACTCATTGATTTTAGTGAATTAAATTTTTTCTGCTAAAACAAAGAATAAAATAATTGTGTTAAATATATTCTACCTATCAGAAAATCCTGCCTCATTCACTGTGAACACACAAGAAAGGTTTTTCTAAGGACATACATCAATATTTTATGCTCTCTGACTGTTCAAGATTCAAAGCATTTAGAATAACATCTGTCTTGGGGTGATCATCTGTCTGGCAGGAAGGACAGAGAGAGAGAGAGAGACACCCTTTTCAGGTTGTTTCCTCCTGGATTTGTGTCCAAACTGGCACAACATATCATCTAGCTTTTTCATTTACTAACCTCAAGATATAATAAACTTCTATGTAATGAATTCTGAAAGCAAGGCAAGTATACAACTTTTGAAGTCGTGTACAGAAATAATAAGCTGTAAACTAAGATGCTCATACGTTTTTGAAGGAGACAAGAAGTCCAGAATATACGGACTGGCTGAAGCCTGTCCTCTTTGCTTTAACCAGTCATTATTTCTCAGTAGCAATTACTCAACGTGCCATTCTATACTGAGTGAATTCCAATCAATTACAAGTGATTGCACATCACTGTGCATCAATCAGAGGATAATTCTTGATTCAATGAGATGCAATGGGTGATGTCAATTATGTTTTGTTGATGTTCTTTGATTGCATATTCTTTTGCAAATACTGTAGCACCTGAATTGTAACACGCTGACTAACCTGGCTATTCTACATTTCAGAAGTTATGTCTGAAGTCATGAACATGAACAGAAATAGTAAAATATTGCCTGTACAGTGCATGAAAATTACCAATAATACCAGAACATACTATGACAGATTGCATTAAAACATAGAGGGATGAAAGGATCCACTGGAATACAGTCAGAGGAAAAAGAAAGGAGATATAATTTCTGCTTTTTTCTTCTTCTTTTTCCTATAAATGAACTATAATTCAGTTTTTTTGGCTTCTTTTTTGGCGTCTTCTGGTTCTATAAGCTTGTCAAGGCATTGTTTATACAAGCCTATCCTAAAGGAGTGTGTGTGTGTTCTTCATTGAAGCCTTACATGGGCACTTCATATCTGCATTTTATATACTTAATCCCATGACGTTCATCAGTCTAGTGCTAATGGAGGGTAGGCTCAAGCTATGCCAGTCTTATGGGAACAGCCCAAGTTCCTGACAAGGCAAACCCGAAGGGAAGGAGGTGCTGCAGTCTTCTCTCACTCAACAAGGGACTTAAGTGTGCTTGAGCTAAGTGAAGGCTACTTATCAGGCCAGGGAGAAGTACTACAGTGTGTATGTGCAGAGATGTTTCTTCATTATTTATTTTCTCCTCTGAATTCATTATTTTGAGGACATGGAATAACAGGCTTAACCTAGAGAATTTCTTTGGATTTTCTCTAGGTAGCTTCCTTTGACTGTATAAAATGGAACTACAGACATATTATGGGTTTACTGTTTTAGTACAACATGTGGGCAACAGAACTGCAGTCCAGAAGCACAAAGAGAAGAGCCATTATGTACATTGATCCAGAGAGAAGTGAAGATAATCTGTGTGCTTGAGTAGCAGACACAGCAGAGTAAATTACTACTGTCTTTCTAATCATAACTGAAGGGTAGAAGGAATGCATATAACCCAGTGAGATCTACTTCAGTGCTTATTCAAAGAAAAACAGCCTTGAATTGGTGTTGTACACTGAGAGAGTGCTCTTATAACCAAACTGATGGCTATCACCAAGTAATGCTCAAATGAATATAACTTCCTTCTCACAGCAGGATTTATTCAGAAATTAGTCTTTTTAGTGTGTTAATTTAGTGAGGTTTTTTTTCCTATTTGTGAAAATATATTCACTATACAGAGAAAAGCCAAATCAAGTAGATTTTAGACTGAGAGAAAAGAAGAGGCATACAAAAAAGACTGACATGTCAAATGCTGGCATAAAATCTGTGCCTTTATATAGATTAAACATTCTGTAAAGAGACAGTAAATTACAAAATGAAATGGGAGATGAGGATGATCAGCAGATGTAAAGGCTTAAGTCCAGAGTGTTCATAGAAACACAAAACTGACACCTTCTTGCCAGCACAGTTGGTACAGTTTCTACTTCTGTCATTCTGAGATAGAGGAACATCACCATAGGCCTTTCTAGATGACTGAAACACAAACAAATTATATAACATAATGATGTAATATTAATATGACATAAAGGTTAATGCAGGCAAAAAGAAGACCTTTTCAGATGACTAGTTTCCAAAAATTAATTTCTTGCTAAATAATGAGAGAGACTGGCAGTCACATTGATATTCTTACTCTTGTTTCCATTGTGAAGTGATGCAATGCAACTTCAGGACTGAGAGGGAAATTTGAGACAGGGCCCACAGAATCTTTGAGCACAAAATATTCCCAGCTACGAGGATACCCCCCAATATTTCAGTCTCTAATCAATAACCTCTATGATGCACAAATAGTAGGAAATAAAAATATTTATTTTTTTGCTTCTTCTGGAACAAGAAGCTTGGTATCAGCTTGTAAAACTGTGGTTCACTAACTCTGAGGTCTTGAAATAAGCCAGACTGGGAGATCACTGCAGCATAGGCAAGAATAGAGTGAGTTAAGCAAAAGTAAATCAGGCCTTTTCTTAACTACGTTTTTGGAGCTGCCACTTCTGGCGTGTACAAAAGTTAATTTATTTCTGCCAAAAATATCCATTCAACAGATTAAAATCTCTTTGTGGGAAGACAATAAGAATTGAATAAACAAAAGTTTTTGAAGGTCAGTGAGGAACCTGTACTGAAACTATCTGCTGAATCAGCTCTAACCTGCAATGTCTGAGCGCTCTTAACTAAATGGCTTGTCACTCTCTCAAACTGTTGCTCTTTCCACCAGTGAATTATACAACATCAAAAAGCATGAGTAAAAACTGAGACCTGCAAACAGTGACAGAAGTCTTTTTTGCCTGTAGGCAACTAGTCTCAAGCTTTTGACTTAGATCAAGCAGGTCTTGTCCTGCATGCCTAATAAATTACAGGATAGTTTGGCGCAGCTAATCTCCTTCCCCTTCATTTGGCATTTTGGGAAGTATCTTCAAGCTTTTTGTTCTCATTTCAAGTTTTATGATAGATCCTTGAGCTATGAAAGATGATTTTACAGCCATCTAAATACTGTCATGTATCCTATTTGGCCATGGAGTGTGTCTGCAGACTGCGCTGATTATGGCCTCCACAAAAGATCCAAGGAATATGATCTGGGAAAAATGCAATCAATCCTTCTGTTCTCTAGCATAGCTCTTATCAGATTGGAGTAGTTTGCTTTTTTGGCATTGAACAGATGGAGAGTCCCTAGATAGAAGTGAAAGTTAGTGTTATAGAATGAATTAGAAAAATCTAACAAACACTAGGTTCATCTCCATATTATTAAGAGACAAAAACAGCAGGGCAGGAAAGTTTTCCTCATTTGCCAGCAGCCAAACTGTGGCCAATTTGGATCCTCTTCTTCTCTGATGGAATCTCTACAGTCACATTTCAGGCTTAAAAATCACTTAATTTTTGTTTTGTAAATGCTTATTTGTGCCTTAAATGTGCTAAATGAAGCACTTTCAAAATAAGAGAAGATTTACAAGCCTTAGAGATAATAACAATGACTGGTGCCTTGCCCAGGAGAGCTGGAAATTCAAATGAGTTACTGGAAACATCAGTTATTGGACATGACCGAAGAGAGCATAGCAGACGGAGTGACTCCAAATCCTCTTGCATACTGGAAAATATTGTAAAGCCAGTTCCAAATGTGAAAGGGTAAAAGAAAAAGTCACACTAGGCTCACAAGTATGTTAAAACCAACCTGCTTTGAGTTTTGGGTTTCTGAAATGAAGCACTGTAATAACAGCTAAAGGGTAAAAATCCCCACGTTCCTTTGAAAATAGCTCAATTTTTAAATGTATATTTGATCTAAGATGAAACTCCTTTGTGTTTGTGTGAAGACATGAGTACTATTTTCTCTGAAAAACAGAGGGCAAATTTAAAACACTTTTCCCCAGGAGAAAATGTCTCACTTTTAAAAGACAAAGTAGGATTTCCAACTTTTGATGCCTGTCATTCTAATACAAACTAAATAAATCAAAATCATTAACAAAACATGTCAAATTTTGCATTTTCAAGGCAATATGATTTTCAGCAGATCTCTTAGCAGTACATTAAATGTATTATTTGTCCCTACCAGGCTCATACTCTAGAATATACAGTAACTGGTTCAAGTATCTTGAACGTTTTACATTTAAAGTATGAGCAGCATATAATTAAACAAGTGCCTATGTCAGCAGGGAAATCTCCATTGAAGTGAGGATCTGATCACACTAGCAGTTAATTTTGCAACTGTTTTCATGAATAGAAATGCTTCTGGTTATGCAATCCTCAAAGCTGTCTCTATTCAAGTCACTGGGACTACTGGAATCAATGAAACTTCAGCAGAAATAGAATCTAAGCCATTATTTGAGCCGCCAGCAATTCCTGAAATGCTAGTGTCTTTTTCCTGTCTGTAAAATGAAATTTTCGGAAGAGTGAAAAGTCAGTAATTAAACACACAAATTGGACAAAGATTTTTATATTACAAGGAGCTGTCCTAGTAGGATTTCATGCACTTGCTGACCCATAGAAATATAGCAGACAGTGTATTTACTTGTTAAAAAAAAAATGTTGCTTTTAGGAAGGCAGTACACTATTTTACTGAACATCCACATTAGAAGTTCTCTTTGCCTTATAAGGATCAGTTGTCCTGAGATTATAATGAAAACTGTAAACGTTGATCTGAAATGGAAAATGTCAATACTTAAAAATGGCTGAGGTAGTTTGTTTTTGATGGGGCATCACTGAGTTGAAAAAGCAGAAGAGTATTGCTCCCCCCATAATTTCATCTTAGGCAAGTGAGCTAAATTTAGCAAATAAACTGGATACAAGGTTCTCCACGCTCGTCAAAATATGGTGGCAATTAAACTGGCATCTATTCTGTACCTCATTTTTTTTAAGGAATATATTTTTCAAGGCTGTGACAGTTAAAAACTATTTAGATTATTTATGACATTTCCAATGAGTTAGTAACATTTTTTTATTGCATTGCATTTTGCATAATATAATTTGTCACTACTTCTTTATTAAGCTTGTTTTATATTCATAGTTGTCCCACAACACTATATTTTCCTCTTTGTCAGCTCAGAACTTCATTATGAAGGATGAGGTTTTATCGTTTCCAAGTGATGCAAATGTCTACAGTGAATAAGTGTCATTATGCAGGAACAGAAATTTAGTTTTCCTCCATTAAGCAGCCAGGCTAATGACTCAACAAGTTTATAGCCCACCACAAAATTTGATAGCTTGGTGTGAGTTAAACAAATGATGGTTACACATTTATATGAAAATGAAAGTGGCTTTTTGGAGCCTGATGTTGTATTTTTCTCATTTAAAGCCTAGACTTCCCTTTTTAAGAAGGGACTTTCTCAGTTACAACTTAAGACGAGCATGCCTTCTGTTTCTTATGCCTGACATGACTCCAGTATGACAACATCATCATAGGGAAACAAAAAAAAAATATCTATTTCATGGACAACTTTCAAATCCCATTGACTCCCACAGAAACATCCCCATTTAATGGCTTTGAATTCTCATTATTTTCCATTATATGCAGGGGAAAGAAAAAAAGCTATTCGTAATAAATATTACATCCAGCTGAAGATGATATATGCCATATCCTGAGCACCGGAATGTTTCCATCTGAGTATGACACCCACTGAACACTGTCTCAGGGCCAGTGGACAACTATACTGGCAAAAACACTGCCAAGTTCTTTCTTTCCTTTATACAATCAGTTTTAAGTAATTAATAGAATGTGTGAAAATGACCTATTTGGCTGTCTAATTCATCTGCCCTCCAGTACCTCTTTGTCCCCACGGTATATTTTTTCAATGCTTTGACTAATCTAATTCCAAATATTCAGCCTTTCCCATTGGAGACTGTTTCTCAGTTAAAGAGATCATGCTGTCAGGATTCTTATTCAGATATTTAGCTAAAGTTTAATTTTTTCCTAATTTCAGTCTGTTTCTCCTGGGGCCAGATTCCCGGCTGCCATAAACTGTCAGAGCTTCCCTAATTTCCTTTGGGTTTGGGCATTGTACACCATCTGAGAATCTGGTCAGGGTTTTCCCTTCCCTACTATGCTAACAATTTTTTTCTCCTCTGCTACATTATACTATTAATTATCATGCTCACACTTATTCATTGCATTCTTTAATAATGCTCTCAAATCCTACTTTCGAATACCATATACCTTGCTGTGTCAGTCATTCCATTCCATAATTCACTCATTAATCTATACTTCATGTTGAGATTAAAATCAGCTGCTAAACTAGATAAGACTTCTCCATAGCGATGGTAGAACAGCTGCCATGATCATATGAGAGGATTTGTACTGAGAGCAAGGAGGTAGGATACTACTTTTGCTAAACTGTGTTTTTGTTTTCAGATAAAAGCAAACAGAACCAATAGTATGATATGTTGTTTTTGAAGGGTTTTTTTAAAAAGTACAAAAATTCCTCCACTTAGGTCTGAGTATTTGTAAATGAAAACGCGTTGCTGCAGAACAGCTCCATTCTTTCAGTGGTGCTTCCTACCTATGATCTGCTGTGTGCACTGACATAAACTCATATTACTTGCTGATATAAAATTACCACCTCTCCACTAGTTTGTAAATCCAATAGTTCCACGACAGACAGATAATTTCAAAATAGGATTGTAGAATCAGGGTGGGAATACATTGGCACAAACAGGTTTCATTACTGAACTGTCCCTAGATTATCACTCACATTTTCTTCTTTTGTAGGTACTTACCAAAGAATCATCAAGTTTGGAAGAGACCTTCAAATCATTTAGTCCAACCATTAACTTGGTGTCACCATAAGCGCCCCTAATCATATCCCCAAGTGTGACATCTAAACACCTCTTGAATGCTTCCAGAGATGATGAGCCCACAACATCCCTGGAGGTAGAGAAATTAAGTTTGTTAACCTCTGGACTAACTTACAATTGCAGCAACCCAGAAGGCCAAAACAAAAAAAGGCAAAACAATCTTTTCCATTGGCAGAGCTCAGTGGTGATGAGGTGATGCTTAAGAGATATTTTAAAAGTAGTCAATGTTTCCTATTCTAAATGAATCATAGCTCTCCTGTGTCTCTAGACATGACAAACTGATCTCCCTGAAACCAACAGTTCTTGAAATTTCCAAATCTAAATCAAAACAGCTAAGTTTTGCTCTAGCAGTTCTCAGCTCATTTGGATGAGTAGATATAGGCTTTTTTCTTTCCAACTTTTCTTAGAAAGTGACAAAACAAGAAAACTTTTGAGTATTGTTGAGCACATATTTACTTTTAGCTGTGTCTTGTTAAAGTCACTTGACATGCTGCCATGGCCCAGGCCTGCTTATTGCTCATGCTATCTATCATGTTTTATAGTCAGGACTTGAGAAGATGACACCTATTGATGTAGGAGTGTCTAGGAGACTGTCTCATTGAAGACCTCCCACTGTGTTGTTAAGAGCCCACTGTCAAACTGACTCATAAAAGCAACTTCAGCCTAGCAGCCAGTCACTAGTGTTATACTGAAGCCTGGCAAAAGGGGATCACTGTTGTGATGTGGCCAACCTCTTCTGAAAGTCAGAGGTAGATTCAATTTTTGAACAAAGCACTGATGAATCATCAAACAACATGTGCTGGACTTTTTTTTATGTGATAAGTATCACTAGCAGGAGCTTGGAATTTACATTATTTATTAGAAATACTGCATAAGCAGTGTCTGTAAATGATAACTCTGTACAATTCAAGGGTGCTTGAATGCCCTGACAATACTTATCTCTAAACTAATACTTTCAGTGGTTCATCCATAATAGGAGTTACCTTGACAATATCCAGGCAGAACACAATTTTGAGCTATGTTCATGATGAGACCACATACATTTACTCTTTGGTTCTACGAACATCATCAGCCATTGTGCCATTAGTGCTGAGATCCCAAACAGTATTGCAAGGGTTTGAACAATGTGCCTTTAATGGATATCCATGGCATTGAGAAGTACATCAGATACAATTTCAAACTATTGGTTCAGTAGCTTCTTGTGAGCAGTAGATCATTTGATCATGTTCCAGACCGTAGGCTTAGATCAGTGACATTCTTTTTTGCAAGAGTAAAAATAAATCTCCCGGGTAGAACGCATAATGTTAGTTTTTGTGGAACAAGAATAAAAGCATGCAGTAGCTCACAAGTTCGCTTTCAGTTAGTTCTACATATTAACAGTCATGAAAATGAGGTTTGTGGCCTCAGGCACTGAATTCAATCACTTCATCTTTCCATGTAGCAACCCTATTTTTGCTTCCCTCCAGGCACACGCTCACAGGGCAATCATGCTGAATTCTCAATTCAAGTATGAATGGTTAGCTAAGGTTTTCTCTCAACAAACCATATTATAGAAAGTTTAGGAAAAATCAGGCAATGACAGAAAATCACAAAAGCTAGATTTTTTTAATATAATAGCTCTAGGGTTTGAAATAAGAAAATCAAAGTGTTGATCAAGCCTAATCCATGATACAGAAGGCATGCTTAAAGCCATCTTCGAACAGATGTTACATACCATGTGTGAAGTGAGGAATGGTTCCACCTGTGTAACTTAAAGTCAGGGGTCCAATAATGAAGTTGAAAGTGCAATTAGATTTTTCCTTAGAAGTTTTAGAAGATAGATGACAGATATGCTAGAACCAATGAACTGGAGTATGTATCTCCAATTCAGGCAGAAATATTGGTGAAACATTCCCACCGATGATACTGTCCTGGGCTGGCAAGGATTTCAGTTTCTTTTTTCAGAGTTGGATTTATTTTTTGTATGAATAAAAGGACATATATCTTATCAGAGATTTATCATTTACTGTCGATACCAAATAGATGATAAACAATACTGTCATGTTGAGTGCCAAACAGGCAGGAAGGGAAAGCAAGATTTGAGACCCTAAAACCTCCAGGAAAGAGCTCAAAAAACCCTCATCAACCTTTGGAAGTGTGCCAGATTCACTTGAGCAGTAACATAATTCTTTTTATTTTCTAGCATTACTTTTAACCATAATATATTGTAAGGTGAGAATAGTTGTAAAATAAATTCTTGGTGTAATAATGTAAGAACAAAATGTAACCTTAATAACACATTTTTTATGTGCTATAACAACATTACAAACCTTCTACACGTGCTATTACTTAACTTCAGTGGGGTTTTTTTGTATTACAGAATTATTTTTTCCATTTTATTGATTGAGAAATCAAGGTCTAGAAAGACAATGTGATGTTTTTCAGACATGCAGAGCTTCTCCACCCAAGTGAGTTGTTGTCAGTTCTATTCCCATAGGTCGAATGTTCAGCTCATTAAAATGTTCCACCATCACAATTCACTGACCTTGTGTGCAATCTTTGAAGAGGCTAATGACTTATTTAACACTAGCATTGATCTGCCAGGTATGATTTCTTTGATTTAGAAGATCTATAAATATGACTTAATCATTCAAAGGGCTTAATTAGCTAGTGCATTACTGCAGTTTTATATTGATGTAATATTATTTGATTTACATGAGATTACTAAAAATCACACAGCGATTTAGTATTTACTAGCTAGTCTGTCAAGAACCTCAGAATCATCAGACTGTTTTCAATGGGCTGCATGAACATCATCTAGGACTCATGGTTAGTCAGCATTTCTATATCTTGGCATGCTGTTGTGAAGACTGTATGCACAACAGGTCTAGACTAGCATATATGTTCAAAAGTACCAAGGTGCAAAAATAAATCCTCACAAGGAACTTGATACACACACATACTCACATCTCTGGAAAACTGACCTACAAAGATGGTTTCTCTTTTTAAAATCTTTAGTCAACTGTAAGTATGTTAGGGAAGTCACTGTTCTTTTCCTGCTGCCTCCTGTGTGAATAGTCAGAAAAACAGTCTCCCATTTACCTTTGGCAAAACTAAAAATATGTGATTGTGTTCATAATCCACATACTTCAATGAATTTTCATAGGAATATTTGCTACTTAAATATTATGCAAGCTGTTCATAATTTAATGACTGTTTGCTCCTGCTCGCAAAATTTCAAGGTTAGTGCAAGGTCAAGCTGCACTTTACTGAAGAAGCCAGTTATAAATTTCGCTAATGTATTTCATCATGTGATGTTTTTCTGTATTTACTGGCAATTGTTCTGGAGTAGAAAAAGGTTAGCTGAGCACACATGATACTTTGATTACTCCTGAATTTACTCTCTTCTCAGATAAAATATATATATAGTTACTTCTGTACGACTCTTTCCTATTGTTATATTTGAACTAAGTTCTGGCTTAGATGTAATGAAACTGCTTTATCCTGATGGCAATTAATAAAATAGATTTCCTTGTGTGAATTTTGGTTGCTTCTGGTAGTTTCTAGGGGTATCTGTGGTGAGCAGTTTTTGTTACCTGTTTGCTAACTGATAGGTTTTTGATTATTAACTGTTTCCTGATAATCTGGTTCTTGATTAAAAAGAATTCCCACCTTCAGTCTCTATCTACTTGCTGAGTAGAGGGCAGCTGAGTGGGAGATACTTGTTTACTTAGCAAGGGGAGGATACAGAAATCTGAGGCTCTGGGAGTTTGTGTGGAGGGTGTCAGAAATGGCTTCAAAAAGTGTGGGAGCAGGAATGGTGCTTATGGGCCAAAGTGCTCAGTGCTCAGCCTTGAATAATGAAATCAGCCCTGGAAAACCAGAAACCGTGATCCAGGTTTAGCTCTGGAGGGAGGCTGCTGCTGCACAGTTCTCAGGCAGCATCGGTCTCAAGTATCTTTAGATCTTTGTTATGAAAACTGAAAAATCTGAACCCATGACTCTCCCTTTCCATTTCATTGAATGGAGGATATCCGAGAAAAAAAAACGAAAACAAACCAACAAAAACCAGCCCCTAAAATGATCAAAGGGTGAGCAGGTAATGATTTATTTGTTAACTCCATCTTCATATCCAGAGATGTTTGTCTGAAATGTTATTCTTCCCCATGGATGTGCCAAGCCAAAAGAAGTACAGCCTTGCGAAGTACAATATGTTGCCATGCCTGCGTCTTGTAAAGCTAATTCTGAATTAAAGTCTGCTCATGCCATCACCTGGACATGATGAGGACACAATAGACAGAGGTAGCTGAGATGTGTCCCTGAGGCAGATGCTCTGCTAGTGCTGGAAAATGGACAGACTGATTCTTCTGCTAGATTCTTCATGAGCACTAGATTTTAGGGAATTACATCCTGAAGACAAGCAGGAAACATTAATTTGCTAAATAGCCCTTTGGTTTGCCTGTTTTCCACCTCTGATTGTTGTTCAATGGCTCAGGACCAAGTTAATGATTTTAGAATAATGGTTACTTTATGTGCATGGTAAAACATTTTAAAACATTCTGCAGACATTTTTGGATACTAATGGTCATGCATTTTCCCACTAGCAATGTTGATTCAACTGACCATAGTGATTACAAAGAGTCAAAATATTTGATTGAGTCAATATACACAAGTTGAAGTATTTCTCAATACTATTCAATAAATAATCAATGTCATATTAAGAGCTGCCTGGTCAATTGTCCATGAATTATGGAGAATTAAAATAAGTCCTGATAGGGTAGGCTGTAAACACCAACACGAGCTGCAATGTGGCAAGATCACATCCACAGCACAAGAACTGGGTCAATGGTGAATAGAAATGTCTGAAGTTTTTCATTATATTTCTGTCTTTTAAATATTTACCTGGAATGCTGCCATCATTTTCACCAAACGGTTTGCAGGATCTTTGCCTTTACAATTTGTATTAGATGCTCCAGCTCTAGGAAGAAAAAGTTGACTAAACTTGTTTAGGTGGAAGAAAAAACATGTAAAGTTTAAAATAGTGGCAGTGTCTTCCACGAAGATACACACTAGAAGCAGCCAGGTATGGGGCCAAATCAGAGATTCCCCTAGAAGAGATGCTGGAATAGCAGGATATGCCTACATGCTCACTGCCACAGTTCTGTGCAGTAGGTGCCTATTTATATAATAAAAGTTCTGACCCAAATGTTCACTGAAAGAGCTCTTTGAATTTTTTCCCCAGTCACATGCACTGTACGCTTATGATCAAATGGTGTAGAGTTGGCCTTGTGCCTGTGAGAGCCTGTGAACCAGTGGAGTCAGGTTGTGAAAAGGTCCCTTTATAACATTTCACTGACAAGTGCTTGCACTGCCTCAAGCAGAAAATCACTAGCCTAACTACTGGCTTTCTGTCATCATTGCTAAGCAAACCCTGAGAGACCATTTTAGGTTTGTGTTTAAAGTAAAAAAGATGTTAGCCTTGATGTGAAATGTTGAGCTGTATTCTCTAAAACACAGCAATCTTCATGCACTGAAAAAAGGAATCTCAAATTCTTAAAATCAAATAGATTACAATTAGATATTGTAATCTAAATAATTTCATCTGGAAATCACTATACATAAACCCAAAAGGAACAGAGGTATTGCTTATAGGCAGGTTGTAACCCATGATAGTTCTTCTCAGATTAATAGCACCTCATCTCTGAAAGTATATTCATCATCAATAATGGGTTGAGTGCCAGGCTTCTGCCATTATTCCATTTCTGATTATTGAGGACTCATAAAGATACATGTGCTGTGAATAATGAACCTAACTAGTCTTCAGCCAAACTTACAAAGACTGGAAGTTGCAGGTTTGGGTGGTCTGCACAAATCTCAGTTATATGGGATTTGAATTTATTATTCAATTTTTTAATATCCTTTAAATTAATTAACAACAGAAATCATGCACAGTAAAATATATGTAAAAATATGTATGTTATGAAGTATATATATTTTTATTAACTACTTAATAAGACTTCAAGTACGATTTTTCGCTATGCAGTACAAAGCTTTTTGTATCTGGACAGCTAGAAATGGAGAAGACCACAAGTTGTATTCCTCTGTGCCTCACAATAACTTTAGCTAAATGAATAGGTATTTGCACTGAGATTTTGTTTAACTAATTCCATGGACGATTCAGTTGTAAAATTTAGATTAGGCTTCAAAGCAAACTTTAACTCATCTCTAGGCAGAGTAATTTCCTCTAGTGCTCTAGGCTACATCTATAGTCAGTTAGAAGCATCCAATAACTATGGCATTTCTTATCCATGTAAACATAGCCTTTTTTTATAGAAAACAAGAAAAGCTGATGGGCATTGGCTGTTCATCTTTTCTATTAACTGAGAACTGCAAGTCTTTACTGGCTTTTAAAACTAGGCTGGTAAGTTTTTCCAAATCTAAAATAAATATTTTATTATCTTCAGTATATCCATTTTAAAGAATTAATGAGGATTTAATAAATTAATTGCATGTGTCATTCACATAAAAATGTATTACACATAACTATATTCAAAAATAGTTTTTCAAAGTAAGGTAGTTACAGCTCTAAGTTAGCTGAGTACAAAGCTTTCACTTAGCTCCCTTGTGTCTATGACATAATATTTAATTACAAGCTCATCTGTGATATTTCTCAGACAATAGATGATGCTGTCTGACTAAGGAGTTCTTCAACTCTCTTTGCTTTTTTTTCAGTGTGAGGCTCCGTTGCCATCTCCAGCACTGTCCCAGGCTCTCAATTTGCTAGAGAAAGCCTTGACGGCAGTGAAAAGCAATGTCTTTTCCCCAGCCACCACTTCAGGGATGGAACAGTTGTTTTGGCTGTAGAGTAACAAAAACACATAAGGGGCTGATACCTGTCATGAAGAATATTAACCAGAATTCATAGAAGTTGGCAAATAAATAAGCAACCATGTCTTATGACTATATCCAATGCTTTAACAACAAACAGGACCACGAGTCCGTACTGCAGTCTATTCTCTGCACGCAGTATTTCGGTGCAGAACTGGTAGGGCCTGCAGTGAGGATGTGGTTTTCTGACTTTCGAGCAGGAAGCCAGGTCATGGCTGAGATAATTAAAGGAAGCTTCTGAAGGAGGCAGTAGACCAAGCTAAAGGACAGGGATCTTTACCTTGCTTGTTATGAGTATCTTTACTGGTAGAGGAAAAGACTGAACCCCAGGTTTTGCCACAGAACATTCACTGGTTGATGTTTAAATACGATCCAGAGTGCTAAGCACCTTTGAAAGCCAGTTGGAAATTGCAGCTGCCACCACCTACTAGTGGAACCTTCTCTGTTTGCCTTTAAGGCTATCTCTACTCAAGTGGAATGGAAAGTGTGCAGATCAAAATGCTCATCAAATGAAAGACCTTACTGTTGTAACTCAGTCAATCAGAAATCTGTTTCCTGGAGGAAAAGTGCATTTTCTTCTGATATATCTTTATTGCAAAGGAACTAGGAGTAATGACCCTATCATAAAGAATAGGAAGCTATAAATAGAATGAACTCATGTGTCAAAGATGCATCTACATATAAGAAAGACAAATAAAAGTATTTTTGTGTCCCAAATACAGTGCATTTGGGCTTGTGATTGCTATCGGTCATCATGGCATCAACAACTTGGTGGATGAAAAAACACATGAATCATGTATTTCTCAATCAAAAAGCATGAAGATTGCATTTCTTTGAGGTTTTGGGAAAAAAAAGTAGAAGTGGGAAATGTAACCAGGAAATCACTAAAACATATAGCCAGAATCAAGAAGGAAGTTAGGCCACTGCTGCTGAATACTACCAGCAAATCAGCCACTTGGGTTTTTTAAAGGATACCTGAGGGTCATGAGCCATGGAAACAACAATTAGCAAGCATTGCATGAGGAAGAGCATGTCTGATACGTCCCAGCCCCAGATCTGGGATGCACACAGAGATGCATGGGTTGTACTCTGTGTGCATGCAGATAGGCCAAGACATGTTCAAGTATTCCACAGATGGAAGTAGGCTCAGGTCAGATGAAATTTCCAGAAGACTTGAACTTAGTCCAGAGGCCAAAATATCGAAATAAGCCTGTTAAAAAGTAAAATTATTGAAAAAACATGATGGGAGGTAGCAAGGAAGGAATCAAAAAGTACTTAGAATCCTAATTTAAGGAACAAAAAAATCAAAAAGTAGACAATCATCTTGGTTTATATTTCCAGGCTCTTTAACTTTCCCGGGGTGGCAGAGCCCGTCATGCATTTTCACCCCTGTATATGCACAGAAAACTTGCCTTCCTTGTCTACATTCTGGCTCCCCAGTAACAAAAACTACCAAAAGTGACTTATTTCCTGTGTGAGGCAACTTTTTCTCTTTTCTTTATGACAATCTTTTGTAGATTTTTGAGGACAGGGCCATATTTGGGCCCATCTATGTTTATCATTTATCTCAAAGTTTCAACATCACAGACCCTAAGTTCACCTAATAATATCAGATTTAGCATGATAAAACCCAAATTATCCCACATGCCTTTGCACTCTACTATCATCATTACTTTTTTGGTCTCCATGGCTGTCTGAGCAAAGGAAATATTCAGGCCCTATATTTGATCTTTTACTTCAGTCTTATGTAAGCCTTGAGGAAAAATGTGTTATTAGTGTAATGAAATCTGTCCTGAACTAACTTGCAAGTGTAAGAGCTTTTGATGATCTTGAATTTGGTCAGTGATGGTAATGCGATGCAGCCGTGGCTGTCAATGTAGGAAAAAATAACTGATATTTGTATAAATTATTTTTTAAAATCCCACACAGTCTAACTACATGCAAAGACATGAGAACACACTCCAAAATTGACTTTGTTTGTCTTCAGGTGAAAAATTTCCTGACTCAGCTCAAACATATACAAATTGTTTTGGAGAAGTAAAATTTCGATACAGGCCATAAATATATAATCTTGAAAACCCCAAAGTGTTTCCACAAGCAGCTGAAAAGTCAGCTGAAAGTCTAAGAAGGACTGAAGTAAGCTGTTAATTAATGTGTAAATGAAATAAACTGTGATTTCTCTGTCAGCTACAGTGTTAATCTGAAACTTATTTCCTCTTTTTTTTGGTTGATCATTGCTCAGAATACCCCCAAAGAACTGTTGCATGTGATTTCCAGTTCACACATCAAGTTTAGCAGACTTTCCACTTCTGCATGATCAGTTTTTCTTGAATTATTCAGTTCTTTCAGTTAATGGCCGCCAGCGTGCTGTACATGCAAGAGTATTGTGTGATAACTTCACTTACTTCATTCCATGTCCTAGTCATTTTTAATTTTAGATTTTTCTAAATGCTTTTCTAAATTTGTGTTGATGCCTGGTAAACAGGCTGTGAAGGATCAGTCACCATTAACACAATCTGTCTATCCTGCACCAGAGAGCCCTTGAAGGGAATTTCCAGTGTGACGCTGCAGGGTGTCTTGGCTTTTTGGAATGCTACAAAGCAAACTGTAAACAGTCTTCACTATGCCAGCACAAGCAACAGCTTTGGTACCATTTTCGGCTGAACCTGCTTCACAAAGATTCAGTGAATGACAGCTGTTTAGGAATAGTAGGCGCTGTTTACCATCTTGCTCTAACACACTGTAGTTTCCCTAAAAATCTTATATACCAAATTAGTTGTATTAATCATTTTTAGCCTCATGATAAGAATCATTCAAAAAATAATCCAGTCTGTTTCCATTCCAATTCAATAGTTCTAAGAATGCTCTTCAGCATACGCTTTTTATATGCAATCGATTCATCATCACCCTCGAAGGCAACAAGTCTGATCTGCTTTCAAGTGAATATGGTATAACATATTTCTGGTGAATTCTGTCTTGGCAGACTTTCTGTTCGGGAGTTGACACTGATGACTCAACCTCACAGTCACTTATTGGCTTCACAGATAGTCATCTTAACCCTCTTCAAGGAAATTGTATGAACATCAGCATATCTGGTTTTGTATTGTTCTCCATCACTGCAAGTGGTATTTCTCTGTTATATGACTGTCAAGGATCAGGTGAGTCATTTTTCTGAAGACATATTTTTCTCCATATTTTTTCATCAGCCTAAGGTCTCATTGGAACTCCCTGAATAAAATTGCCATAGTCATAAGAAAGCCATATAACTCAAGGAAGAGGACTGGTTTCTTCACATACATTTTATTTGGGACAACATGGGAACGTGACCATCCTATTTCTTCATTTCATCACCACCTGAACAGGATGATTCAATAACTGAAATCTGTTCTCTTTTAACATGCCATGTTTAAATATCTAATGCCCATTTTATAGCAGAAGGACCGAGAACTGCTTCCTATCTTTTGGGTCTCTACATATTTGAGCTTCAGCTCCACTCCTGCTCCATTTTGTGGCAGAGTCGCATATATCACCCTCTTCCTGAGCTTTGATTGTCTGGATAGGGCAGAAGGGTATTCAGAAGTGTTTTGATACAATCCAGTCAAATTCTCAGTCTAGATGGTCATACAAGTCCAGCTCCTGAATGATCAAGATGTGCATACTCAGCGACCCATCTTCTGTACACCTTAAACAAAGGCTGTCTGCCTTCTTCTCTTGTAGTTCTGAAATATGTTTCAATTCAGATATTAAAACTGTAGTGGCAAGAGTGCAACATAAGCACTCCTGCCTTTCACAGTATTTAAGCACTTCCTGCTGAGTTACAAAAAAAGTTCAAAACTTAATAAATGACCCTAGAATTCATGCTGCCCTTTTTCTTTTTCCCCCACCACTCCTTCTAGTATATTTGTCACCAAAAATCATTGTCCCTTACAGGTTGTAGAAACCTTGACTTGATCTGGAGAAGTATACCAATAGCGAAGCTAAGCTGGGACGATTCTGCCCTCGATCCTCTGTTCTAACTGTGCAATATACATAAACTCTGACATTATGAAGCATGAGAAGCTTCAGACAATGAGCAGAATGCTTTTTTGGAAGAGTGAACGCCTTTCTTTCCACTATGTATATATTTGCCTAGCAATAATTTTAACTACAGAACAGTGCACACTAAACTTATGCTCATACGTTATTGCTTGCATTGCAGTTTCATAGGTTTTATGATACTATTATTCAACATATTCAACTAATAGAAGTTTCAGATGCATAACCTACCTGCGATTTTGCTTTAAATTAAACCTAGTATCTCAAATTTTTATTCTTGCTTCTCATTTTTCATTAAATCCATACAATTCTTTAAAATTTAATAATGTAAGCTTTTTGCAACCATTTGAGAATTGGGGTTATGTTGTTAAAATACTATGGAAATAATTCATATGGTCAGACTAATATAACTTTAGCATTATAGGCACTTTTACAATTTTGAGATTGCAGTTTGGCTACCAGAAATCCATAACCAATTGTCTTCATATGGTTCTGGGTGACTGCTCCTTATATAATGAATTACTCAGGAAATCTCTTGTTCTTGGAATACATTACAGTATACAGAATAAATTAAGTTTTTCCCGAAAACTTCATTGCTACATTTTCTGCTGGAATGTGAAGGCTAGGTTATGTTTGCAATATTGTATGTGTTGTCTACAATGCAGAGAGAGGGCTCAATAGCTCAGCTATATGTGAAATATCTTCCTGAAAGATATGGAAATATGTGGAATTCATCTCATTGATATAGGAGCTACCTCATCACTCTTGAGCAGAGCTGCACCCAGTGATAATGGGACCATTGTTAGCAGGTGAATATTTCCCCTGAGGGCAATATGCTGCCTTTGCTTTTCAGGAACCATTTATTGATTTCAGAGGATATTTTCTAAAATATCTGACAGTCTTATACAGTTCCTACTTTAAAGTACAATTGGCAGCTTGGTGGTATTGTGCGAACTGGTTGTCTTGTGAAAAATATAAGCATAGTGCGTTCAGTGTTGACTATTAACTTTCATATGAAATTATACCTTATGCTATTTAAAATACTCTTACATTTTGCCCATATATACATTATAGACAGAAAGCACTCACGGGATGACCCTGCTTTTAAAATACTTATCTAAATAGATACACATGCAGCTGTTGCCACATGTGCTTTGATGACCTGCTCATCCTGATTGAGTAAGACCAAGGAGCAGGAAAGGCAAAAAAAGAGAGGAGAAAAAAAAGCGTGGGAGGAGGTGTGGGTGTGAAGATCCTCATGGGCTGGCCAGGTAGCACTCACTGCTTTCCCAGTGAGCCAGGAGTTCTCTGAAGAGCCACTTGAAATTGGGAAATCTTTTGGTAAAACGGCAGCCACATCGCTGTGACAGCATGCAGTATCATGCAACCAAAGACAATGGGATCAGAACTCCCGTGACAGGTCAGCAGGCCAATTGCCACAAATTTCCAGTTATTAGTGAATATTGGATGGCTAAGGCTTTGAGGGCAGATCTTAAGCTCCATCCTATAAAGAAAGCAAATTTCAGAGAGAGTTAACACTCAGATACAGTAATAATTGATGCTTTGGCTCACCCTTGAAAATCTTTGCTGCCTCCTTTCCTTCTGTAAAACAAAAACAGCAGTTATTTGATCAGGTTGTTCTGAAGATTGCCTAATGCCTTGAAGGTGCTAAAAATCTCCAAAACAAGAAGCAACCTTGCTTGACAAGTGATAGGCAGTGCACCCACATTTTTTACCTGTAACTTATTGTTTACAAGTCTGATGATCATGGGGTTTTCTGAAATGCTTGCTGTTGTGGAGTAACCCTGTAGGCAGCCAAACACCACACAGCTTCTATCTCTTCCCCTCTGCAGTGGGAAGAGAGAGAATAGGAAGGGCAAAAGTGAGAAAACTCATGGGTTGTGTTAAGATGTTTTAATACTCAAAAGAAGAAAACACAAAACAAAACAGAAAGAGACAAGGGGCAGAAAAATCTGTTGCTCACCACCAGTAGATCAACACCCATCTTGAGCAATAGTAACCTGGCAAAACTCCTCTTAACCACAGGAGCTAAAATAAAGAAAATTATCTCTACTGCAGCCAAAGCTAATACATTTATCCAAAAAGAATTAAATCCCACATGCTTTTGTGGTTACTTGAGTAGAAATTCACACAGTATTTGCAAATAAATGTAATGAATTTTCAGTTAAAGCTGATCATATAGATTATTTTATTATTAAATTATTATTTTTAAAATATTTGCATATTAAACTGTAGACTTCTAAGCATTAATTAAGTTTTTAATGAAAACAACCATTAGATAATTAGGCAAATTTTGCTTTTGCTAAAGGATGTACCACAAAATCTGGCATAAGTAATATATCTGGAACATTTTTAGTACTTTTCTGAGTGAAAAGAGACAAAGAAAGGCAAAAAAATAGATGCAGTTACAGTTCCCAAATAAACACAGAAAACTTCTCAAAAGTATACTATGTTGAGGCAGCAAGTACTAACTCATGCAACTTTTGAGAAATGCAAAATAATTAGTGGAAGGGATTTTTTACCTTACTTGTACTCACTGATGGGTTCCAAAATATCCTAAAAGAAGCTTAATGACAAGTACACCTTACACCTGAAAAGGAATAGAGGCCTAAGAGATGAGACAAAAGGAAGTGTTAGAAGATGTTTCAACAGCAATAGCAAACAGTGTCTCCTTACTTGTACCACTGGCAACATCTGGCCTTAAACATGAAGTGTCAAGAACTTATGTTGAGTTTAATGGTACCAGAATCTTGGTCATCGTGTTATGTTTCTAGAATGAATAAATAATATTCAAGGACAGGTAATGAAAATTGTTACAGGCTACATGCAATTTCTAAGTGGCTGAAGAAACTAAGATGATTTGATCTGCTTAATTAAAAAAAATAACAGCAAAAAGCCCCCCCAAACAAACACATCAGAGGAAATGTATTTGATTCAGCTAAAACGACAATCATTGTTCAGAAGGTCAATAAGAAGCTTCTATTCATTCCCTAACAATGCAAGAACAAAAAGTTCTGATGGACTAGAAAAGCAATATACTTTTGCACAGTTGGCAATTAACCTGTGGAACTGGCTGTCATGAAATACCAGTGTGCTCAAGAGTTTAAGAGCCTTTGAAAAAGAGATGACATTTTATCTGAGTAATGAGAACATCCAAAGTTACTCTGTTAAAAAAATATTAATTTGAACAGGATGCTAACTTTCAGCATATTAACTAATTTTCATCTAAGGGATTGAAATAATTTTTTTCTGGAAAGATCTTTTAAAGAGTCTCTGTGCATTTTACAGAGAATTTTGTAGTGCCCACAGCCAGTCAGACACTGTGACCACAGTTTTGCAGTGTTTCAGTGACTAGATGGTCCACTGGCAGTGTCTTGCATTCATTGTATCTGGAGATCAAAGATTTCCACACTCTGTAACATTATCTATTTTTTTTTTATTATTATTATAAAGCACACAGATCCCTTCTGGAAGACTTTCTAGGCTCTAATTTGCTACTAGTTTTCACTTTCTAATATTTTATGGATTTCAGAATTTAATTAGAATTGTAAATGGTGGATTTAGTGTCCAAAAGCTGGAAGGCTCTATTCCAGAGTCTTAATACATGCAAGATTTTGGTCTCAGTCTCGCTTCCTGCTTACTACAAGAAAAATAATATTTCATTTTTTCTTATCAGTACAATTCACTATTTTACCTATTGTGTCTCTTACATTCTTCGACATGACTTTCTCCTGTGACTATTCTTACTCTAAACTTTTTGTTGTTGAACACAATGGAAGCTTTATTCAGTCCACTCTTTCTTTCCATGGTATTTCATTGTCTGGTTGTTTTGTGAGGAATGGTAAATGTGAGAAACTGTTCATTAAAATAACAGTTTTTTTCAGTTCTTACATGCTTCAGCTCTACAGACATGCATACACACACAGACACAGACACAGACACAAAAATATAGAGACGTGCATTGTACTTGCAGTTATCAAACTAAAAAAATAAACTTTCATTAGTCTGCTCTATCCCTACATAGAGGTGTTAAGTTTTCACTTTTTTTTCTTAGTGAAAACTAAGAGTAGGCAGGAGAGGTGAGCAAGGGGACAAAAAACCATTTTCTACAGATTTCAATATTTTCCTATTGAGCAGGAAAAAAGGGGTTTCAGAAGTAATTTCAGAAGGTTAAAGGCTCAAACAACTAGCCTGAATTACTGACGTCACACTGCTTTTCCTTGTTGAAACTAAAGTCTTGATATTTTATGGAAAGCAGACTCCTACGACTAAATTACTATCTTTGTTGTTGTTTCTTAACATCATATTCATTTTAAATGTAAATGAGAGTATCTGAGTATTTGATGAAATTATCACTGAAACAGCATGTTCCTTAACCCCATTAAATCTGCATTTGCAGATAAAAATATTCAGTTGGAAAATTCCCATATGACTTTTTTTGTCAATACCTCCTCTTTTTCTGTTTTCTTCTAGAACACCTAAAATAACAACACATTGTACTCTGTATTTTGCACACTCAAGAGCTCTGTCCTAGTGTTCATGAGCCAATATATTCAAGTCTTTTTATTTGTAGTATAGGCATTTTAATTACTATTATATAGAATAACCTTCAAATATAACATCCAGATCGAGCATACTATGGTAAAATTCTGCAAGAATTTTTAGTGCATTTATGATCCTAATACAATTAAGATGTAATGAGTTGATTGAAAAAACTGAATATGTATTCATGCAAGTGATTGTTGATGAGTCGAACTCATATCACGACCAGGCAGATACTGTGTAATGTGGAAACTAGTCAGCTGCACATGAGCTGCCTGTGGCATAGCACCTCCCCTATGTAGGATTTTCCCAACGTTCAGTTACACTTTGGACAGTAAGGGAGGAACATTAGGATATGGTGATGGCAGAAATGCCTCTTTCAGTAAGAGCTAGTTTCCTATTTTGCAGTCTTTCAACTACTATCTCACTTATCACAAAATTCCACTTGTTTGCAGGAGTTAGGTGCTACTGAACATGAAGAAAGTGGTAAGATTTTGCCTGCTATGAATTTTGGAAAAAACAAAAAATTCTACACATGGCCATTTACTTTGGAATAAATCTGAGTCCTTATGGTCATATGTAGAATTAATATCACATAATTGGTCAAAAGCATCCTTCTTTGGCTAATCATCAAACAATCTATCATGTAAACCCAACTGGATATGGGGAGATGGACAGAGACTCTCCCCATCCCTGCTGCTGCCTTTATGGAGGGTCTCTCTAGAACAAGCTCCCTGGTGTGCTCCATTAGCTTAAAACATGCTGCATGGCTCTTTTTTTCCTGTTGCTTCTTTTCTTTTGTTTTCCAGCCAAAAATCTTCAAAAGCTTTTAAGCAACAACGAGGCCAGAAGAGATTGTTTTCTGAATTTAAAGAGAATAAAAGTCAGCAAAGAGTCTCCTGTACACATTTCTTCCATTCTCTATTTCTTGCATTAAGCCAATTACTTAATGGACAGAAAGTTATTTTACAATCCTTCAGAGTGTGAGGCAGATTACAGAAAAATCTCCCTAAGCAATGGAAAACAATGTATAAATAATAAGAACCTAATCATTTCCTTTAATGAAAAACTACTCACGAGGGAGGAAAGATATGCATGCATATGCACTAAAATTAAGTCATCCTACTTACATGCTCATGTCCCTGTGAAGCATGCTCTTCAAGCACCATTCTGAAGCTTAAATGCTGCTATGCCTCATGATCCAAGACATATGTAGGGAGAAAACAGTGCTGTACTTGTGTCAGCTCATTTTGGCAGCTCTCCTGACTAGAGAAAACAAGAGGAAACTTTATCATTTTGAAAAATTTTACAGAAGCCAGACATTTCTCCCACCACCAACCCCCCTACAAAAAACCAACCAACCAACCAACCAACCAACCAACCAACCCCAACCAAACCACAAAAAAAATCCCAAACCAAAAAAAAAAAACCCAAAAAAACAGAAGAAAAATGAATACAAGCAAACACCAAACAAATCAACTCAAACCCAAACAAAGAAGACTCAAAACAGCTGAGGAAGCCTGACACTTGCATACTTGGGTACAGGTGTAGAGAAGACTACAAGAGTTTAAAGTCTTCTAATATTAACACCGTTGTACCACTGTACAGTTAAGGCAGCTTACTGCTACTCAGCTGGAGTTTGAAAAGTCCAATTTTAAAGTCTCTCCATATCAGATGGGGTAGATTTAAACATTCAGAAGCTTTTCCCTGTGCAGTATTAATAATCAATTTCTGGCTGTAGAGAAGCAGCCAGGGATGAGAGAACCAAGGGATGGAGAAGCAGGAGCTAAGAGATGACACAAACACTTTATATGCTTACCCAATAGCACTACTATCTATCTACCTATCTTTCTTCTAGCTTTTAAACACACTAATAATTTGTACTCTTATGAAAAATCATTTAATGAAAAAATATTCCAATACTAGCAATCAGAAGGGACAAAAAGCTTAAAAGGATCTGATAAATGTTAGCTGCCAATATATATTTCTAGCCAGAAAATCCAGATGCCAGTTTCAGAAGTAATTTTGAATTATTATGGTTTGAATTATTTCCTAAAACAGTACGAGAGGGCAAAAAGTTGCCATTATGGAAAAACACTGATCTAAACCCTCACAAATACTCAGAAAGTAGTGCTTGACCTCCTCTCTTTCCTGTACAGTCAAATTATGCCTTTAATTCACATACAATTTATACTGAATTTCAGAATATTTCAATTGATTCTATTTCACCAACAGCCCTTGTCATTCTTCTTATGCTTTCTTGGTGTCCAAAAGCAGCAGCTATTTTTTTGGCAGTCATGTGCTTTTCCCTAACGCCTTGTTGAGCTGCAGTTCCTTCCAGCACAGAATGGGCAGATACTTTCCAAAGTAATTTTATGCAGATCTGTCAAAGTCTGTCCACATTTTGGTCGATGAAGTGAATGCTTGACAGAAATACCTTCTCAATTACGATATTTTGAACCATTCCAACCTCTGTCAGGAGTTGCATCAGTGGATTCACATTAACAGTATAAAAAGCATGACTAGTGGGCCATGGAGTGCAACTAGGGCATTTTGGTTTTAACAGCTTTAAACACATTAAAGAAAATATTGGTTTAAACAATTGATCTTTTTAGTACAAAAAAATTGGAGATGGCAGGTGAGGTCGAGAGGGTGGAGGAGACAAAACTGGCATCTGTAAGATGAAAGAAGGTGATGTTCTTCAAAACCATGTAGTCCACAAAGGAGTGAAGGTGTGTGGGAGCTGCAGTTCACACTCTAAAAATGTTAATTATCTGGTTTTCTTGAGTCCTTTTAAACAAATAGGAGAGCTCCCACTCACATCAGCAAGTTTTTACTACTATCTTCCCTTGGTATTTCTAAAATGTATTATTATTTAGTGCTGCAGATATAAAGGAAGTAATATTTGACTTTTTCATTAGGCTATTTTGGGACTATTAAATGAGCATTTGGGCTGACAAAAATGAGTTTCTCTTTTGTACCATCATATCCAGTTATGCGGTGAAATTAATTCTGTGTTCAGAAGACCTATTGAACACACCAGTCCACCAGTGTATTTATTTTGCACAGAATGTCTGGAGGTGATTTTCTCTCAATCTGTTTCTGCTATGTGAGTATATTGCATCCACTACCATCATCTTTCAAGAACCTGAATACAGCACGTAATAAAGAAGTTTGCAACTCTCAGAAATTACTCTTTGTGGAAGATGGGAAAACACCCCCACCTAATTAACTAATGTGCTATTTTGTTCCCTTAATTCTCCTTTAATTGCTAGTGTGCATTTATGAAAAGGAGTGAAAGCTGCCATAAGGTTTAGTACATTTCACTTGTACACCCTCCGTGAATTTAACACATGATAAAGAAAACTTTTCCAATCTGAACACAGCTGTAACAATTCCCTCAGCTGTCACTGTTGCCCAAAACACTGTTTAGCCTATTTTCCCTACAGCTAGACTGGTTCCTTGTGTTATTCTCATGTCTCATGGTTTTTCTAGCAAGCATCCCACTTTTTGGATCATATTCCCTATTTGCTCATTTGATCATGTACAGTGTGTATAACATACTGTACTTAGTTAAGGAAACTTTTTTGCTGTTAGAAAAAGGACAATTTCTTATATCCTGCTCTTTCAAGTGCATTGATTATACAGTCATCTAAACCTATGCTTGCAATAAATATCATGAACATTTATGGAGCTTAGATAAGAAAACTGTTCTTTTTCCTTTTTTTTTTTCTGATATTGCATCTACTTTACAGAACAATATTAAGCTAAACAGAAGGTCAAAGACAGCCCTGAAATAATTGTAATTGTTATTTGATTCTCTTGAAACATTCTCATATAAGATTAATTTAAAAGATTTCTTCACAGCCTTTTTCAGATAGCAGTTGTTTTTACTAATGAACAAAGGCAAATGCAATGTCACTCAGAAATTAGGTGCCCTGTGAAGGTTTTTTTTTGCCTGAGTACTGCTTTGGCTATGAAAACTGGGGTGGAGAGACTGAGACAGGCAGAGAAGAAAGCCTTTTTCAAGGGTCATTTCTATTAACATCAACACCTGCTCAGTGGATTCTGGTTCTCTCCCCACTTTCAGCCACTTTTTCCTACTCCCAGATGCCTCATTTGTTCATTGAATCATAGAATCACTTGGGTTGGAAAAGACCTGTGAGATGATAGAGTCCAAGCATTAACCTAACACTGCCAGGTCCACCACTAAATCATGTCCCTAAACGCCACATCTACGTCTTTTAAATACCTTCAGGGACAGCAACTCAACACTTTCCCTGGGAAGCCTGTTATAATGCCTAAAAATCCTGTTGGGGAAGAAATTTTTCTACTATGCAATATAAATCTCCCCTGGAGCAACTTGAAGCCTTTTCCTTTTGTCCTATTGCTTGTACATGGGAGAAGATGCAGACCCCCATCTCAAGAGTTGCCACAGTGAACCAGACCAGAGAATAGGTGTCTTAAAATTAACAGGTTATTTTTGACCTTTTTCACCATGTGATTGTCTCGCCATTGTGGCCTACCAGCTATGCTGCCCTAACAGAGGGGGGTGTGCAGGAATAGAAGATGAGAGGCAGGGGGACAAATGTGGACAGAAAGAGCTTAAGCTCTTGGTGCTGCTGAAGTCTGTGGAAGTTTGGCCTGAGCCAGCTCTGATGTAGATGGTGCCATAACACTGAACTTCCAACAAAAAGGGGGTATTGGCCAAAAGAGACCTGAGTACAAAACCTGAAAAAAGAGTTTTTCTTTGTCAAAAGAGTCATGTCTTCAATAATTTTTGTAAAGGAGCACACCTGCATCGGAGATATTTCCCTCTGCTATCAGTTTCTGATGATTTCAATAAATGAAAACATATATTGGTGAAAATGGCTGGAAAGCAGTTGAAATAAGTACAAAAGTGGGAAGCCTGAAACATCACTTTGTCCATTTTTCTGCTTTTCTTCATAAAGTAGCATGAATCAAAAAACCAGATCAGCAAATTATGCAATTGAAAACAGTGCTCCTTACCCATCTTGCTTAGTTAGCCAGGCACCATCACACTTGTTTATGAGAAATCTTCCAGTGGTTTCATTTAATTATACAGCATATTGGGTAGTTCTATTGGCCAGTCTTTCAATATTACATTTTCCAGTTGTCCAACTGCTGTAATAGGTGACAACTGATAGTGGCAAGAGTATGCTTATGTTATAAAGCTGAATACTTTGATAAGTAGTTTCTCCTTTGAGATCTCTAGATTTTATTCCTTCAAAACCCAAGAGCTGTATTTCAGGTATTAGAGGCACAAAGACATTACTGCAGCTGAACACAGGGCTGTGCAGCAGCTGAGTGTTGGTAAATGTTAGATCAGCTCTAAAAAAAAAGCAAATGCAAAAAATAATGTTAAAATCATTTTTCATGGCCTTCCAAGAACTGGATCCTGGCTTCCATGGGAATCTGAAACCTCTGTATTGATTTTTGCATTATTCTTGCCTGATAACCCCTTTCCTCTTCTGTCAAAATATTGCTTGATTCTTATTCTTTTACACAGCTGTTACATTTATTATACATCATAAACAAAGGCATGTTGTCATGTTCTTGTTCTACAAACAGTGAAGCACATACTTAACTTTAAGTTTGCAAGTTGGCCCCAGAATTCCAAGTTGCTTCAGTTTAAGAACCCACATAACTATCCAAAGGATTGGGTCCACAGACATGTAAAGATAAATATCAGAAACACAAATGAAAATACTTGAGCATATGCACAGCTTACTGTGGCATTACTAAGTCATTAGGGGTGATTGCATGTGCCAGGAACCTAATATAAACATTAGATGATTTTGCATCTCCTTGATTGATCATACATTTGTTAGAGATGATGAGATGCATTTCATATTTCTGTACAGCCTGAAAAAAACTAATAAAATGGAATATGGAGCTATGAAACAGAGAAGACCTTCTTCCAAATCTTGAAGGTCATTTCTTCATGCATACAGAAATATACCATCTCTTGGTAAAAAGCACAAATATATTCTGTAGCATAATGCTCTGTATTTATATTTTAAACATTTTAATGAAATATTAAACAGATTCAGTTTGAGATCCTGTTATTAAGCTATAGGAAAGGTCATGACAGTAGAAAGACTGCAATAGCTACTCTGAACAAAGTATCTTGTTATTCAATAATAACATGAAGTTTTAACCTAGAGCTGATATGCAGTAACTAAAAATCATAAAATCATAACTTTCTTCCTTCGTATTTTATGTAGGCAATGTTTTTCTCAGTGGAGGATGGTGTGGGGAGTGTTGTTTCTTTAAAATATTATGTTCTCAAACTCATCTCTTTCTTATCTTTTCCTTTATTCTTCCTTTCTAGTCTCTGTTTTTTCCTCTGCATTCTTCCCTTCCCCCAGTTCTCTTCAATTTGATCTCATCCATATGGTCTTAGACAAATTGGCTGCAAAAGATCTGGGTAAGGTGAGCAGATGTCCTGTGAAAAAAAGTCATCAGGGTGTCCATTTTTTCCCATTTCTTCATATTACACTACTCAGTTGCACAGTAGGGGAAAAATAATAGGCAATTTACATAAGAAATCCTTGGATAAACCTGTGTTAAAATACTGGAAAATAAACTTTTGCAAGAGTTTGTCAAAATTGAAAAAGAAAAACAAAAAACATTGTTCATTCTTTGCAGTTATGCCAGCAGGTTGTCTAAAACATCTGCTCTGGTAATATGTCACAAGAAATAGCCTGTGCAGGTTAGGCCAGTACATAATAGAGGTAAATGTATTTTTAAATGCCAGATTTTAAAAGAAGACAGATCCGCTTGGTATCTCATTATAAGGGAAATGGCTTTTCATGTCACCCCATCAGTAGTTGTGCAGCTTTGGGGAAAGTTTCAAAGGTTACGATCCACGCCTTTTAACTCTTAACTAGCTTGCGATTTTTACAGTGAAAAAACTCTGGATGGTTTTAATTCTCAAGTAATAAAATTGACTCTTTGTTTGTCTTTAAAAAATGAAAGAGAATTTGCATTATATCTGCATATGGAAAATATTCTTCCTATTCCTGGATAGGAAATATTCCCCGTAAGAGAATATCCTGTGGGGCTCCTACTGTAGGTATTTGCTTCTCTGCATGCTCATGTGCATCTCAAAAATCTTTTTGGGCTGATTCTGACTTAATGACTGAAGCAGCATCACCAATTTCCCTAGAAGTGCCTAGTCATATCAGTGAAGCAAAAATTCAGCTTTCGTAAAGCTTTGGCTTTCTCTGAAGGCTGCAGAATAGATCTGTCAGAAGCCAATAATCCTTGCATAAACCTGCAAATTTTTGACCTAAATTCAGTAAGTTACTAATACATATTTTTAAATTAAGTATGTTTGCATGATTTTGGACAAAGGGAAATATTTAAACGCATACTCATATAATTTACTAAATCATGGATTATCTAGCAGAGTACAAAGAACTTTTAGATGATACAAGGTTCCTGACTGAATTCAACATTTATATATGTGATTCCCTTGGAAATACTTAGGATCTTGCAGTTAGGCAAGTACTTAGAGATTTTGTGGAATCAGATGCATATCCTTATGTCTACAACACCAATAGAAATTAATTTCCTTTTGCTTACACTGGTTATAAGCACATAATAAAAAATAAAATACGAATTACACTGACCCATGCAAGAAGGTAATATCTTCGTGGGTGGACTATGGTTATCTCGGAGGTCAAAGTGTTATTAATTTAAACAGTTGCTCATGGGGAAACACACAGATTCTTACCAGTTCTGACTAAATTTGTAGTGGGAAGTCAAGTATATATTTCTGGTTAAACACTTGGAGAAAGCAGGCTCAAAGTAAAATCAACCTGCACAATTTTTCATTTACTACCTAAAAGTCCTTGCTCTGCCCATTTTGGAGAAGATTTTTAAAGATATCCCAGTGCACTCTCATTGGCTCTTGCTGAGGAGCTCCAACTGTAGTTTTCACAGGCAAAAATCCTATTGTGAAAGCTTTCTCTCTTATGAATATGTAGAAAATAGTAAAATTCAAAATATTTTTCAGAATAGGATGCCTATTTTCTTCCTTGCTTGATTGAAACTGAAGAGCAAAATCTTCCCTATCTTTCATTTGAATAGGCTAAATCTTATATCTCTCTCTTTCTTTTTTTTTAAATAAAGCACTATTTCCTATGTTAAAAAAGTTGAACATATCTTAAAACCACAAATAAGAAGTGTGAGAAATAAGGGAAATGAATCATGAAGTATAAAAATGTGTCAGAAAAATAGGACCTGATTATCTGGGGAGGTTTCTGCTTTGCATTGATATTACATAATCGTACTCTGGTCTGAACTACTCTCAATTTCTTAACCAAATTACCCTTTAAATTACCAAGCAAGGGCCATATGCTTTCCTCATTTATGCTGCGCATATCTCAGATTTTCACTTAATTTAAACAAGAGAGACATGATAATTGTCTCTTTAGCTTAGAGGAAAACCATGTGCTCTTCTTTTAGTGCAATTTTCTCAAAGTTACCATGGTGAGGAACACTTTTTCACAGAGTCCTCCTGATCTCTGACTCAGTCTAGAAGTTGTTCCTTTTTAACTTCTTTACACCATCATCTTTCTAGTCAAGGACTAGCCAAGAGTCTTTTTCAGTACTTCACAATGGCTACTTTATTTTTCTAAAGACAGTGATGGTGGATGAGTAGCATTTGAGAGAAGATAAAAACTAAGTTTTAAAAAATTAACTTTAATTTGCCCCTAAATTCACATTCATTCATAACTCAGCAAGAACACAAAGATTAATAATGTTTTTAGAAATTATGCCTAATATTTAGGTAACTCACTAAGTCTGCATTCATTTCCATGAAAATGTTGTAACCAGACTGGTGCCAATGCACCATTTAAGACTGCTTATGTCCATATGACTATGATTTGATCAAGTGAATTTTTTTCTTGATGTATTTTGACATGATTTGTGGTACTGAAACATTTGCTCAACTGTTTCATATGGTGCCAGGATTGTTTTTCTAGTGGTGCTGTTTTGCATGAGAGAACCAAAATGGTAAATGGTTCCTCTAACAGGAACTGAGGTTAGCCACTTGCATAAATAATATTAAACTGTTGGGCAGTATTAGGTTTGTTATGCTCCATTTCTTGCTTTCACAATAAAATTTCCTACTTTTATTTCCTTAGAATGTTAATAGATGTAGTATAAAAGAAACATTAATAGTCTGAATTAGGATTTATCTGCAGCAGTCTGTGGACAGCTAGAGGTTGGTCACGAATAAACAGACTTCTTGATAAAATAATTACCGTGGGTGTATGGAAAGGGAAGCAACAGCATTTACTTCTTGACTTCCATAATTTCTCATAGGACAGTATTTAAATCCTATTAAATTCCACCGAAATGGTGACAAGAAGCACACGTTTTTCCACGCCTGTACTTCCCTCATGCTAGGTCAGAGAAAACAGAAGGCCATTAAATCGTAAGGGTTTCTATTTGAGTGTGACTGTGGGATGGTCATGCTGGAGGTAAGACCAAATTCTCCAAATCTTTCTGCAAGGAACTGACTTGAAAATCTCTTATCAAGAGGACTAGATTAACCCATACTATTTAATGAAGGTTTTATAAGACAGAGCAAGTCTTCACATTTCCCCCTCTAGCATACAGATCTGTCATTCATTTATAGAACTATACCAGAAATCTCTTTTGCTTTACAGCACCACATGCCACCATGCTCTAGGGTCTGACATCCAGCTGGACCTAGTGCTTTGGTGCAATTGCTTTGCTGTTAGGAACATGGTCCCTGGTAGAAACTCACATTTCAAAGGATTGTTTCTACCCATTCCTTCCCTACTGCTGCAGCCAAGCATGGCAGCTCCTCCACAGGCAGCACTGACCTGCTCATTAAGTTATGAAGGGATCCAGCTCTTGGCTTCTCACACACTGGAATGGGGAATATTGCTCTCAGGGACACACAGTGAGAGAAGAGATAGAGAGAGATGATTTTTGAGCTCGATATCTCATTCAAATTTGAAGATTAGCCAATCAAAATGGAAACTGTAGGATCAAGGGAAAGACTGAAAAGTGGAGGAGAAAAAAGGCACTCAGATGGATTGGATTTGGGGTTTTTATATGCCTCAGTGTAATTTTTCAGTTAGCTAAAGCAGAAAGATACTTTTCAATGATACTTTTAAAGCTTCAGCGTCCTGGAGTTTTAGCTATCCTTGAGCAACAGAGTGTATCTGTAGGGATTGCCAACAATCTTGATGTAACTAGTGATGCTTTTAGGCTTCTGTACTTTTTTTTGGAGGGGTGGGGAATAGGCTTTAAACTCTGGTCCATCACCACTGTTCTGTGGACCTGAAGCAGCTGAGTCCCCCATTTTAGAACAGACTTCAGGAAGACAGTCTGTGCTCATAAATGCGTGGCAGAGGTCAAAACATGCCAGTGTTGCATCCTCTTGAGCAAAACCCTAAGTAAATCTAAGATATATACAGCAATTTGTTGTATGTAGGCACCCAAACTCAATCCACATGGGGGAGGAGATAAGGAACAGTACTGTATCTGTGTGATGAGCAACTTAAATTGTATTAAAGCTATGGCTAGGAGGGCAAATCAGTAGCAGAACTCTGAATTTAAACAGAGCCAACAACAGGGTTTTACATAATTTTTTCCTCTGCCACTTTCACAAATTACATATAATTTCCTACTTTTCTGTCCATTCACAGTATCGTTTGTGCCCGCTATGGAAATCTGATGGCAAAAGGCCAGTTCAGTGAAACACCATAAAAATACCTTTAACATAATTTAGTATTTTATCTTAATTTTTTATCTTACTCTGGTTTACTAAATTCAGTTGCCTCGAGCAACACTTTGGTAGATAGCAGAGATCTCCATGCCAAATCTAGAGAGGCAATCAGACTGCCATTCTCATTTTCATCCTCAACAGACCTTCAGCTTTCCTCTTTCATCATGTGTGTTCAATCCACGTATGAGGACAACATTGTGGCACTGTTTGTGTAGTGCTGTGTGAGTTTATGCTATTCATGTGACAGTTGAATATGTCTGCCATAGTAATCCAATACAATGCAAAAAAAAAAAAATTCAGTTCTGGAATTTGAGTTTCACTGGCTGGTAGAGAATAATGACACTGGAAGGGTTCAAAGAGTGTGAAAGGCAGCAAAAAGGATTTATATGCTTCATTTGGTGTAACATACTAGTTTCAATGATTAGCAGGTTCATTCAGTGTGGATCTGTGGCACGGCTGCAGCACCTGTGCAAATTACTTGGTCTGTCTTCGGTGCTTCTCACTTTCCTTTCTACCATGATGCAACAGTCTTCACCTTGTGTACAACAGGCCCTAACTTTTCTTTTGGCATGTGATCAAAAGGAGATAAACTCCTTTCACTCTTTGTGAAAATCAATATTATGGCAAGTAAAATGGAACTTTGTGGCTATTCTGTATGGTACTCTGTATTCTATATAGTACCCTGTAGTAATTATTTTGTCTTCTGATTACCTCAAGTACAGTAGGACATATACAAACCACAGGATGGGGACCTGTAGATCTCCAGCACAGGCATGTCACACTTACACAGATGACAGGATTATCAAACTGATGGCAGAATTAATTTTGTTAACTTTATCTGTGGTGGAGGTGGAAAATATGCAGCTGGTGAATAAATAGTATGAAGAGATAATAGAATTACTCAGCCTCATTAAATGGCTACACATTGTGCTATTTAGTAATTCATTCAATAGCAAGGTGTCTTGAATAGCAGGTACAATAGACTATTAACTGTAGGGGGACTGCACACATAAAGACATAACGGTTAAGGGGAATCAATGCATTCTGCTCAGCACCATATGCATAGAGGCATAGAACAGTTATTATTACAACATCATCTCAGCTTGTTTAACACAGCTATCCCTGTCCTTTCACTGTCCTCTTTTCTCTGCTTTCCTCCTTTTTCTTTTTACAGAATCTAACTCTATAAAGGAACATAACAAAATCTTTCAAATTGAAATCTCACACCTCTCCACCCTCCTTAAGAAAGGAATGCATGCTATCAACAACACACATTAATCAGTTACAAATGAAAGTAATAATAATCTGCCATGCTCTTCTGCCTATTATCATAAGTAGCATGAAATGATAATTTAATAGTATGCAGTACTTCACTTCATCAATAAAAGTATCCAAGCAGCAAAGCACAAACACAAGTGTGCAGCACAGTCAATTCTCATCGCATCCCCAGGACCTGGCTCATTTTTCATCAGCTGTAATGCCAGCTTGCCAAGTCACAGAGGGAGGAATGAAAGCTGCTATTTCAGCCTCACTAATGTGTGAGAGGGAAGAAGGCTGCCACTTCCTTAGCACTGTCTGCCCAAAAAGTTGTAATGGCCCCATGGTGTCACCAGCAGGGACTCTACTATCACCTTCTGTTGCTTCTCTAGTGTTTTTTTCCCAGTCCTATACAGCTGCTGAGAACAACTAGCTCTTCCTTTTCTCATCATCTTATCTCACCTTGGAAATGAAGATTCTTATGTTTGTCTCTTACTGCATGGAGGCGCAGTGCACCATTGTCAGCAGCTGACTGACACAACAGCACTGCCTTGTTGGGACCCATTTGCAGCTTGGGTGTCCCTTCATGGAATCACCATCCCTGGAAGTGGTCAAGAGGCATGTGGATGTGGCCCTTGGGGACATGGTGTAGTGGTGAACATGCTGATGCTGGGTTAACTGTTGGACTTTATGATCCTGGAGGTCTTTTCCAACCTTAATGATTCTGTGCTTCTGTGAATGGTTGGGTTATTACAGTGGTTCCCACTCACACAGACTGTTATCCTTACACATACTGGTTCACCAGGGGAAAACTTTCATCCTGGTGAAGCTGAATGGAAATCCTCTCTCAAAATGTTCTGTGGCAATCGGAATTTCTACAATAAAAGTGTTCACCGTGATAAAAGATCTATTTTGCCTAAAGTGAAACAAAATGGAAATGTTTTCTTACAAGGGAATTGTGACTTGTATCTTACCCATCTGTCTCCTCAGGGAAGACTCTGTCCCTCAAGGGTTATTCCTGTCTTTCATCAGCTTTGTCTGACAGTGCCCTTGTCGTAGGTAAAGCCCAGGTCACAGACCCACAGAGGAGAAAGCAGTTCTTGGCACACATCGGCTATGTAATATCCTGGAAGCTGCATTAATGCTGAACCAATTGAAAATATTTCCACATTCCAAAACTGATAATTTTTTTTAAGCTGACAGCCCCGCAAATGATTTTTCAGCACATTTTCATCTTTTTAGGGTTATCAATACACTCAAAATAATAATATGAGAAGATTAAAAAAAAAAAAGCAAAAATTGACACAGGAGTCCCATGTTTATTTTAATTTTGAGAAATAAAACCATGCCAACTTGTCCACTCTTGTAGCAGTTCCAAGTATGACTATACAACACATACAGTTCCTATATATACAGTAACATTGTGATAACCATCTCAGAAGAACAGTGCTTCTGTTTATCTAAGTTTTGGGATTTTGTCTGCCTATAATCTTTTTCAAATAAGGCTACAGAACACCCAAGGGTGAGTTCATGTGTCCTCTTCCATTTACATGTGCCTGGAATTGAGCCATCTAGGAAATTCCAGGAAAAGATCTTTCCTGTAGTCCTACAAAAGCGTTGAATGTCAGATGTAATAATAAAAGTAAAAAGTTAGGAAGACACACTCATAATCCAATAAAAGTTACAAGGAAGTGGATGAAAAAATTAAAGATTATTTCCTACAGAATTCAAGGTTCTTCCTTCCAACAGAACAGTAAAAGACCCACGTTAGCTGTCAATCCTATAGTTAGTTAAAATTTATGTTGCAGTGGTTAGAAGAAGCTTTTTACTCACGTACTTAGTAATCAGAAACCTGGAAAAATTAATACAATTTAAAAAATATGACACTCAAAAAGCCAGATTTTGTCCATTATTAATTTCCAGTAAAAAGGCTTTTTTAATGCAAAACATCTAATTGGATATATATATATATATAAAAATATAAATGTGTTAGTCCTGATCTGGTAAGACTGAAAAATAACATTATCCTGCACAAGTACTAACAACACTATATGTTCTCAAATTACACAGAGACAAGATCCTGCAGCTCACATATTCAGATAAAAGTTGTGTAGACAATCAGTCACAGTCTGTGCTATGTTCACATCATGCCTGTGACACGATCTATGGGTGCCTTCCAACTCGCGATATTCTATGATTATATGACTTCTAATTGTGTTGAATTCCATGCTTGGTGCTTGATTCTGATGCTCAGCACAGATTTGCAAGACTTGGAGCTCAGTGACACTTTTCAAAAACTCCATTCTCCTCTTCCTGTATCAGTACTAATAGCTGCAAAGAATCAAATCACCATGCTGCTTAGCCATTTGGCCAGTAAGAAGAGCATATTTCGTATTTGCTGCTTGAAAGGAAATTCTCGGAGGATTTCAGTCTGTGAAAGGCTGGGCACCAGTGCTCAAAAATATACGAATTGGTTTAATATGCTTGGAAAAGGGCAGATGTGATTATATTACTCCATTAAACATGGAGGAAAACTAAGGCATAAAGATATAGAACGACTTCATAAACCCAGAAATGAGGACTGTGAACATTTCACTTCTTTTTGTTTATCACTTCAGCCACCTGGTACTCCCGGCAGCTAACCCAAACTTTTGGCTAGATGAGGAAAAAGTATTTCTTCTGGAAAGCCATGTTGGACTAAATGCCCAGTATGTAACCAAGTGGTTGTGTCAAGTGGAAAATAACAATTTTATGACAACTGTTTCTGTACCAATCTCCCATAGTGCTCAACAATTTATTATATGTAATGACATAATATTGAAACACCAAACATCTTTTCAGTAGTCACTACGATTAATTTTTTACTTTCCATCTCCATCATTTGCCTTTGATTTTAAAGTGAGAACTTATAACAGACAATTCTTGTTTTCACTATGTTGATTTAACACATCCTGCCTTGGTGACTTTCAAATTAAACAATCTTAGTTAATTCTATTACCATAATCATAGCTAATACTTAATATGATAGGTTTTCAATATTTTTAGGTTTCTTTAGAAATATTCGGTTCATACTGAAATAGTAGAAATTTGCCAGATTCCCCTGGGAAGAACAACTCAGCACTTAGTGCAGATTTCAATGCCTGGGTTCTGGATAAAGCCCATCTGTGGTATACTGAAGAAGTACCTTGCCAACACCACTTTTATCAGAGTATTATGGGAAATTGCACACCAATGTACCAACTTTATGCCATGTTGTTCTGTGACACAATTAGGATCATAGAATAACTTAGGTTGAAAAACACTGATTATTATTACAAATAATCCCTGTAAAGCTGTCTCTTACCCTGCTAATGACTTGATTAGCCTTGGCCACTCACCTAAAGGAAATTTTCTGCCAAAGTTAAAGCAATCCTTTTTCATACAGATTTCAAGTGAGAAATCTACCACTGTAATATTGAACCCAATATAAAACTGAGGATTTTCTGTGTTGAACGCATGCATCACCATAGCTAATTTGTGTAGATTTTGACACCAGCTGAGGAAGTGGCACAGAAACAGAAGTCTGAAATAGCATATCTATAACACATAGAAGAGAAAAGTAAATCTAATGATGTCTTAGTATTCAGCTGGGGTCCACACATTTCCTGTGGAATATGTTAGTGATGTAAAAACGGCCCCTTAACATCACTTTTCCTCTCCAGTATGCAAAAAGAAAGCAAAAAAAAATGTTTTGAAAACATTGCCAAGGTAATCTGAGCAAATAGAATTGCAGCAGAGGTACTGATATGTTTATCCTGACTCCTGCTTTTATAATTGCTGCAATGGGCCAGTATGTGTTTATACTGGTCTGTTTATAGCACAGACAAAGAACAGTTTCCAGGTACTCTGACAAAAGGAAAAACTGTGGCACGCCTTCTTTACAATCTCCTGCAATTGTCATTGTCATGAGTTAGAATAGAATTCAAAATAGGCATAAGAATTTGTAAAGGCTCTGTGTGGCTTCCAGTAGTCCTTCGGTATGAATGAGAGCCATTGGAAACCTCTGAGAATGTCAGGGCATATAAGCATATACGAGTGACTGTTACCTCTTAATGTTTGATGGTGTTGGCATTAACCATCAAAGCTTTGCTGTTCTGCTTGTACTTCACCACTTCACTTTGCTCTGAATAGTTGTCTTCTTCCAAGATAATCAGTTTGTCCGTAAAGTCCGATTTTAAAAGTCCATGTGCTCATGAGCACAAATTGCATGCTGCTTTCACAAAAGTGCTATTTAATGCACACACGACAGCTATTTCAAGCCATGTACCTATTTAGTTCTTCTGATGGTTTTAAACCATTTGTACTCTTGCTAGCTCTTCACAATGGATTGTACTCCCTCAGATCTGTGGGGCTGCAACCATAGTAATAAGTTAATACAAGTACTGATGCAAGTGGTGTTTCCTACCATGAAACACAAAACTGGGTGTTTTGGCTTCACAGTTGAGTTTCTTATTGCACATAATGCTCACTGTTGTGCTAAGCTTCCAGTGCAAGTTTTTTTAATGCTGCCTTGAAAAATATCCTGCCATTTTCAGCTAAACAAGAGTTTTCAGTGGAAAGGATTCCTCTGTGTCTTTCTGTTTTGCTTTTACTGGCTGCTTTGATTTTCTGTTTCTTTCATTGTTTTCCTGGACTACCATTGGGGGATGGCATTGATAAATGTAATGCTTGGCTCTTTCATGACATTAACACCATTAAAAGTAAGTTCTCATGAGCAACTCATTGCTTTCTCCCAGGGAGTAGTGTCACAATATGGATTTTCAGACTCTAGGTCGAAAGTAGAATCAACAGAAAAAGAAATCAGGAACAAAATAAAAACTTCAGGGAAATGCTGGGAGTAGTCAGAGACTCTTGTTTACAACCACGCTGGTGTTGTAATGAAGCTTCGTTACAAACAAAAAAATCCAGTTCTGTAATACCTCTGTAGCATAATGCCTTTTTACCATTCCTAGCTATCACTGGTGCACCAAAAAAATTAGAGAATGAAGGTTTCACCATGTTTGACTAGACAGTAAAAGTAGGTTCAGTGACAAGGTCATAGCTTCTGCCCTGTCCTATTCTAGCTGACAGAGCAGCAATAGAAAAAAATAGCCACCTCTGTGCTAGACTAATAGGAAGACTGACCATGATAAAAATCTGAGCTCAAGTGAGAGAAGAAAAATAGCTGATAGTTTGATAAAATAAAGTCAGTACTTTATTATTTCTTTTATCAGTCTTCCTTTTGACTGAACTGTCAATAAAATGCTCTGAGCACTCTGAAGAAAAGCTATTTTTGAAGAATGTTCGTGAATTTTTTTTTTTTTTTTTTTTTTTTATATGATATCTCCAAAGAATAAAAGAAACAATTTAAGTGATACAATAGCAGGCTGGAAAACAGTGTAAAGTTCATCATTCCCAAACAAGCTCTGAGCTGTTGCTCTGTAGCTTTGATGTCACATTTCTGCTTCTTCATTACAATGACCCTTTTCTATCACATGTGGATGTACTGAGCAGTAGGGTGGTATAAAGATTTTCAAAATGGTTTTTACGAAGGGCTAGTGCTGCCTTTCATTTTTAAATCTCACATTGAAAGCTAGTTACAGACCACCTGCCTAGCCCAAGTAATCAGCAGCTTTTCTAAGGAACATTGTCTCCAAAGGAGTTCAATCTACATTGTTGCGCACTCCTTTTTACATTTACTCGTGTGTCTGGGGACATGTTTCTCAGCTCCTTACACAGAGATGCTCTAGAATTTCTAATAAGAAATTCACTCTGCAAAGCTGTTCCCCGACCGTGAAAAACACAATAAAATTTTTGGAAGACCACCAGCACCTAAGTAATTTTTTTACTGTGAGGACTGTCACGGTCATGATTAGAATGTAGTTCAGCTATGTGAAAATAAAACTGTGCTTAAAACTACTCTAAATACCTATAGCAGTTCCTCTGTCTATGTAAAATGGGGCTGGACTAAAAATCCCATTCAATTTGGATTATCTGCGTAGTATAGACTTACACGTAAGTCACAGCTTGCTTTTAACTTGCTAGCTTGCATATGGGTGGCAGGCCAGCCACAATCTGACCACCTGGAACTTGGTATCATGTGCAAAATATTTACAAGAAGATTTAAATACTTTGAAAAGCTGCCTCTACTGAACGCTGAATATCTCAACTAGATTGGAGCAAAAATGTTAATCATCTCTAAAGCTCAAAGTGATAAACTTCTATGTTGCACTTCAATCACTGCAACTTCTGCAGAAAGTATCTTGAGCCAGTACTTGCACAGGTGCAATTTTATAAGATGAGTATATACAAGCAATGTAAGATAATTAAATTTTAGCATAAGAAGTCACTGGACTAATCAGTATCTGTATATTTAGCAACATAAAAATTTGTACTTTTGCAGAACCATATTTGCAAACTGAGTGCTCCATCCAATTCCTAAATTTCCATTTACATTTAAAAAAAAAAAGAAATTACATTGAAGTACTTACATGTATTACTAAACAATCTAAACAATTAGACTTAATTTTTTTTCCTTCAACTTCACCAATTAAAGAAAAAAGCTCTGCATCTGCTATTGCAGCAGTTTGTTTTGGACCTGTGACTTTGATAGTTTATTTCAGTGATTCTCAATCTCTGAACTATACATGTTTGTCATCATACATTTAATTCAGAACAAAACAAAGGTGATATTGTTCTGCAAACCACTGAAGACCATTTGTTGCTACAGACCATCATTTGGGAACTGATGGTTTAGTCTCCTGAAAATAACTTTGTTGTACTAATGTAGTCTGCTGGGATATGGAATTGACGGCGTCGTTAATGGCTGTCTCCAGATGTTTAGTCTCTGTATTTTCATACATTTTGTTTTGGAGCTAATTACCTACAAGATAGTTCAGTTTTACAAGACTGCTGACAACAAACAAAGAACAGAGTGCAAATGATGATATGCCAAAAGATGCTGTGCTGACTGGAGCTCGAGACCAAGCTTTTAGTGAATGGAGCACCTGGACTCTTGGAGCATCAGCCTGTAACACCAACACAACTCATCCATTCCAGAAGCCCTCCAATTCAACAGAAGCTACTCCTCAAAAGTCAAATTTCCAATGAAGTTTCTACTTTGTTCTAGAAAATAATTATTGTGCATATAAACAATTATTGAGCAAGAAGGAGGAGATGCTATTTTAGTTGCTAGTGTGTTTTGCAAGTTGAAAACTAAGTTTATGTTAAGAAAAGAAGAAAATGAACTCTCTTATTTATTGCCTGACCAGATAAAATGAAATGTATAGATAGTTGCACCTTTGATGTGCAACTTATTCTTGTATTTATTTTTCACTTTAAAAGGTTTCAAAATAAAGGACTACACATTAATTTCTTTCATCTTTATTATTTATTTTTGTAAGCTGCTAAAGCTGTGCTTTATTTATTGCAAGTCATCCATACATAATTCTCTGTAGTTTAGAAAACTGCATCTAACATTTTCACCCCAACTTTATAAATTGCATTGATTTATTTCTGTCTCATAGGCCTACGACCATTTATTACAACAACAAAACATCCTCCATTTCTGGTGATCAAGGAACAAAGTCTACTCATTTACTGTGTAGTGAGAATTGACAGATGGCCAAATGGGGTGATAGATTTGATTTTAATGTGTCTTAAGAGAGTAAATGAACCAAAGGCAATCTTCAACTCATGTGAAAAGCTGGATTTTTGTGTGGCTTTTCTGCAACAGTGAGGTACAATTCTCACAGCACTTCATTGATTTTCCAATCAACCATGACCATTCAGTTGGCAAAAAGCAGGGTCAAAGAATTTTTATAAAGGGTTTTTTTTTATTGTTTTTCTAGAACTGCACAAACAAGACTGAATGTACATAGCACAAAATACTCTTCAGTGTTTTGTGGTGGTTTTTTTTCCCTCCTGAAAAATCTTTGCAAGTTTCACAGGTTATACATTTTTAATTTTGCATGAAATGAAAAGATTTTGTCAAGAGAATCATTGCATCATAAAGATAATGAGAATAAAATTTCCTCATATCTCTCCACCTGTTATTTTAGCATATATCATTGATAACAAAGCACTTTTCATTTCTTCCTTTAAACTTTGAGTAGGGCTAGATTCCCTGTTTCAGAACATGAAATAATACACGGAGCAATGCAATAAAGTCAAAATGCAGTAGATCACAAGAGTTTGTCACTATGCTCAAACAACAATATATTTGTAAGTCCTTACGCATCATTAGGGACACAAAAAGTAATTATACAATGTGTGTCAAATAGTGTGCTAGTTAGACCTCAGTGTGGCTGGGGTCTGGTGTAAAATCTCTAAGGCATGCTTGAGAGTTGTCATATGCGAGGATAAACATTTCTGACCATAGGCAGCAATATCTGAGAACAAGTGCATATAACACCATTTTAAGATCTGAGTGTTTACCAGAAGTGAAAATATTTACAAACTGCCCTTGAGCTAATTGGTCGATTTGTAACATCGTTGCAGGTTTTGTGAAATATGGGTGGTGTGCTAGAAGAGGCACTATTTTTGAGTCAGGTGACATATCCCATGGTACATCTTTAGGTGGATAACGACACCTAAAATGGTGAATCATGAGCATATGGGCACTTGCCTGAAAACTGAAAGCTTCTCTCTTTTTGGTTTTGTACACAAAGCACTTCACAGTATCTTCACATCGTGCCTTATACAGTGGGTCATACACATTTGTTGCTTACTTAGGTGTTTTACTTGTGTTTGGTATAATCCAGTATTTTGTGTGGCCAAGATAAAATCCTCCCTTTCTAAGAGAGAAATCATGACCTTTTTACTAGCTGGAGAAGCAGGCAAACTACTTTTCTCTTGGTCTGCGGAAGTAATTTAGACATTTTCTCATGTTTCATATATGAAAATCTTGATTTTATAAAAATTGCTTCACATTTCAAAATTGAAGGTTGAAATTTAAACTTTGGAGATGAGAATTGAAATGAAGAAATAATTTTTCTCTAATTATCCATCTACAAATGGGATTAAGATACTTAAAAATAAGTCCATAACCTTTTCTAATTTGTAAATGAAAGACTAGAGCTATCGAAGTGTACTCTCACTGAATTAAAGTTGCTGCACAGTTTGTCATCTGATCCACATTTTCCTTTTCACCCTTATGTAGAAATATTCATTTTAATTCCTCTGAATTTTTAAAGGAAATTATGGATGCAAAAATAAAATTCTCTTTGCCTTGCACTCTTTAGAAACATAAACTTCAGAAGAGCTTTGGATCAAGTTCTAAGTGGTTCCAGTGGGAGATGGAAAGAAAGCATGAAAAATTTGGTATTAAATTCCTAAATAATTTATTATCATTGAAAACAACAGAAGAAAGTATTTTCATTTCCTTAAATACTGTTTCGTTACTGTACTGCTGTACTGTACTGAAGAAGTTGTAGGAGGTTCAAGCCTTCAAGGATCACATAACAACTCCTCCTGCCCCGGCTGTGCCTGTTTTATCACTGATGAATCAGAGTAAGCTGCTCTTTAAAAGGAAAGATTGGACAAGATTGGGTAAATTAGATGAAATAATAACTGCTGAATAAGGCAACTGGACCATGAGAAAAAATACTTAGGACTGGATGTAGCTGACCAAACCAAGGCATAACTATAGACATGGACAGTATAGATAACTCCAGACATTTCAGATTCCTTTTGTCAACAATGTAGAAAAGTAGGCTTATCTACAAAGTAATTTATTTCATCTTCAACTCAGTGTTCTGTATAGATTAAAGATGCCCTAAACTATCTTGTCTCTCTCTCTCACCTATGAAAATATTCTGGGTTCATGAGTTTCCATGTGGCACTAGTGGGTTGCCAAGATGGAAACCTACTCAAATCCAGTGGAGACCTCTGGATTATGGGACCTCAGGTAATTAATTGCACTCACTACGTCTTTCTAAAGTAAGCTTTGCTTAGATTGTGAATTTTTATGGTAAGGGTCAAGTCTTACTGTGCTCTACACACATCAAGAGGCAGAAGCTTAGATCAGACAACTTCTGAAATGTCAATATTTTTCTATGTCTACTTAGTCATGTCCAATCCATCTTCCAGTTTAAAGACTATGCTGTGACCATGGTCATAATGGTTAGAATGCTGTTATAATTTTGTGAGATTGCCTTGGAGAAGGAATGATGGTATATCTTTAAGGAAATGTTTTTATTCTGTTCAACTTCTACCCATGATCATGAGAGTTTTCTTGAAGAACTCTTACTACATTATTATTATTATTACATGCATGAATATATGTACCAGGTTTTTGGTTAAAGTATGCAAAGTTCTCTTTCTCTGCCTCTTGAAAAATTTCTAGACTCTACCCATTCTTGAGGCATTGCCACAATGAGGACAAGATGCTATTTTGTTCTGTAGTGTACTTTATAGTTACCTGCTTGTGCCTTTCAATTTGTCTTGGAGCAAGGTTTTGCTATTCATTTGGCAGAATTCACATATAGTTTGGAACAATGCACACTAATGCCATGACATTCAGACTAAGTAAATGGCAATAATTTTCAACCTCACTAGTTATTTGGATATATCCAATTATTTGCATGGGCAAATGTGTCCGTGTGTATGTGTAATAGCGACTAATTATTCCTATATTCTTATTGACCCATCATACACACTCTGATTGAACTCAATAGGAAATAGACTAATTGTGAAATCAGAATAAGCATAAAATTAAAAATTATCTGTAAAAATTAGAAATTTAACTACAGAAACACATGGGCAAGTTGTATGTTCTGAAGTAGCCGTGCTGTTGACAGTAAGAGGAATATCGGTTCCAGATCATTCATTTTGAAAACTCTCATATGTGTCCATATTCCCTAGACCCTTCCTTCAGGGCTTAGTGCCCTGAATATAAAAATAATTTTCAGATCATAGTCTAAGCAATCTTCCTAAGAAGATAGTTTATATCACAATGCATTTTTGTCTCAGATAAACTTTCCCCAAATGTTTTGGAGACATTGACATGGTTGCTGTTAATGTTTATTTACCCAGCAGTAATGTCTACAAATCTCTAAAAGCTTGGTGTTACCAGTGTGTAATTGCTTATTTGTTATTTAATCATCCTGATAACATATCTAGCCCACAGAAGCTCTAATAAATCAGTTATTAGCCACAGTAAATACTGGCTTAAAAGGAAACATCCTGATAATAAATGGAAAAAACCTACAATACTAATAAATTGCAAAAACCCCAAATTATTCTTATTTTTAAAAAAGGGAAACAAAAAAAAGGAGCAGCCTCATGGATCTGTGATGCCCATGTGTTGTATCATGTGGTTCTCCTGTTACAGGTTTAAAGAGAGATGAGCCTGCAAGAGGGGCGCTAAACCAGTCTTAAAAACTCACTTGGGACTGGTGGGATGCTACCCTCCCTCTTTTCATGGATTACAGCCTGTACTTTCATATAAAAGATTTTGGGTTCACTTGACCCACGCGTTCACCAAACCTGTTTGACTTCAAGGGCAAAAGCTATTGAAGAGTTTGCTGCTGCCAGAGCTGGAGGAATTTGATGAGCCTTACTTAGAGAAGTGTATAGTCAAGAGAGGATAATAGGCCTCAAATGACAATGAGATAACATTATGAACAAAGGAAACAAATTACTCAAAAAAGAGCTAATGGACTGGTAGTAGGAAAGAAAAATACTTAAGAGGAATTGAGAAAATGTTCTAATGGTAAAAGCAGGAATGGGGCACATGCACTGATGCATTGCAACCTTGTTTAGGTACTTTATTAGCGGCCTTACATTTTACAGGACTGTAAGGGAGTCCTGCAAGCTGCAGAGGACAAATCAAAGTCACACATATGCAAGTCTGTTTTTTCCCCCTTTAAGCTGATGACAATAATTCTCTACTATTTTACAGGAAAAGGAACAGAAAAAAAAATTGTGTAAATGCTACTCCATCTACTTTTGTTACTTTTCAGCATAAGCCAGTATAAATGAAGTCTACTCACCGAAAAATTCTCTGGGATGCATAAATTGATAAGAGAACCTCATTAAAATATTGGATTCATTTTTATACCGTTGTATGAGAAGGTGATGTTATATATTTCTTCATCTGCAAGGGTTTGCAAAATTGAAATTAGTATAGGTTTAGGTCATAAATCAGCTTTCTGTATGCTTCTTTCATTCACAATATCAAGTTTTCTGGAATACATAAACATATCTAGAAGGAACAAGTATCTGTTTAGTAGCTAAATCAAATTAAAAGCAACTGAAAAACAGAGGAAAGTATCAGGAATAGATCAGCTTAGTTTTTAATCTCTCCTACAAACAGAAACATATGATACACTATGCATAAATTTGTAATACGACGATTTTAAGTTTGCATGTTATTTACACAATATAACTACTCCATTGGAAACATTAAGATTTCTCATGTATGTAAGTATTTGCATCATTTAAAAAATGTGTATTATTTACCCAATAGACCATAAAGACTCCATGCAGAGCAATTGCAGAGATCCAGGACATAATAATGTCTTGGATAAATCTAGTTTGGAGTCATCTGAGTGCATTAGATGGTTAAAGAAAACATTTACACATGCGCATTGGTTTGGTTTTTAAACAGTAGTAGGGGAACCACTTTCCTTACCCTTCATAGCTACCTCAAAACAACAGAACAGACTGTGCTAAATTATCCCACCACATGCTTATGGGAGTTCTCCATTTAGTGAGGAGAAAATATTATTCTTCATTTACACTGTAGACTTATACCCCAAAAATAAAAGACCATTTTGAGTCATAGAGACAAAAAGCCCCCAGAACTACAATCTTTTTTTTGGCCCCTGCTATTGCTCAATAGCCTTAAGTATGAATTTCTACAGAGTTTGCAGTGAGTGTTGAAGACTTGATGATTTATTAGGTACTGTTCAAAAGGTTCCATGAGATGCAGGGCTATCTGTGCTTGACCCTCTTGGGGTGAAAATTTCCTGCAGATGACTGTTAAGAGAGCTGATTTCATATATTTTAGCTATTAAATATTCACACTGAACTACTCTCTGAAAATTAAAAGAAGTAGGAATTGTCTGCAGAGTTTGATAAATAATATTTTAAAATAAATTGTAAATATTATTTTAAAATTATATTTTCTGGCACAGTTAAATGACAGAAAAATTTCAGCTAGCTCATTTTTCAGCAAAGATGAAGAATGAAATGTGAGAAAAAAACTAAGTCCAAATATGAAAATAAAAAATGAAGATTAATTTTATAGATTCTGATTAAAGTCACTAAGGTACAAAAAAGTTCACCAGTAACTGTATCCAATGCATGTTATCTTAAATGCAGAAAATCACTGAATTCCTTGTATTCCCACAAGCGTCCACCCGATTCCCATAGAATGAATTCATGTTGGTTTCGGTGGGGATTTTTTTAAGGCCTTATGCTATTAAGACATGACTTCAGACAAACATTTTCTTTGCTATTTTGTTAGCTGTTATCACAAAAATATGCTTACTTGCCACTGCAAAATAACAGTGCTGGCATCACAGTGATGTGAGAGCAGTTTACCCCTTTCACAGTAAGAAAGAACAGTTCAGAGCATTTTTATTAGAACACAGCTGAGATACGACTACCTTTTTTGGTAATCTCTGTCACAGCACATGCAGGTCTACATTCAGAAAATGAATAATGATCATCGTCCACTGGTAGAAAGATCTTCTCAGCAAATCAGAACAGACCTCATTGTGCCTCTTAAAAAAAACCCACAATAAAACCAGAAAAAACCAGAAAAACATCAGATGCACAGTATTTTGGTAGCATAGGCAGAGAAATGTGAGATTGGCCCTTAAGGGAATTCTTATTCTCAAGTGGATGTAAATGTATTCATCAATGCAAAGAAATGCATAGTGTGTTATATACACAATACATTAATAAATAGCCATGCATTAAAAAATAATGAGATTTTCTACGAAAAAATATCCTGTGGTGTTTAGGGTCATAAAAAAGACAGTAAAGGAAGGTGGAGGGGGGAAGATTATGTGGAAAATCTGATTAAAATACAGAAACCTCATCCTATATATAAGATAAATATTTTATTGGCTAACTGTAAACAAAAGAACAAGTGCAGTAAAATGTAATTAAAAATATAAAAGTGTGAGGAGTGATTTATTTCACCACAGTGATATTAATATTAGAAATAGTATGTAAATAGATAAGGTTCTGCTGCAGAAACAGTGGAAAATGGCTGTTCATTTTCTATAATGAGCTTTCATCTTTTTGATTTTCCCTTTAAGCACTTCCAGTGATTTATTAACAACGATGCTCTTAGCTGTTGGGAAGCTCTAGCAAAGCTTCAAATTCTGGTACTACATAACAGGTATTACTCACAGCTTTTATGATATTTTTTTAAGCCCGGTCAACATGTTTAACAGGGCATATTTTGACAGAAATACAGACTGTTTCACACTTCTGCCTTGTCATGTAAGGATCACGAGGCTTCTGTGTGGTTTGTGAGCCACAGGCCGCGAGATCAGAAGACAGAGAAGTGCTCTGGCTCAGCAGCAGCTGGCACTCCACAGGCACAACAACAACTCTTAAGGTGCAACGCATGCTGCCTCTGCAGGCATGGCTTTTCTGCTTTCACTTCATCATACTCAGGTCTATCAAACAATTTCCTGGTGAGGAATACTCTCCATGTAGCCCGTACCTTTGAAACACATGCTACTAGTGGTGAGAGCAAGCTCTGGTTTTGCGTCTGGGCTGGCATTGTTGCCGTTACAAAGCACCCCTGCCTTTCCTAACACCTAATGACAAGCTGGCTTAATCAGTTAGAGAAAATCGTAGGGAATTGTGGATCATGGTAAAATAATTGCATTTCTGCCAGCCCAAGTGTTAGGCCACTTATCCACAGCTTCAGGGTTACATAAGGCTGCAGGACCCGGCCCCCTTTTTTTTTGAGATGGTGCAACATAGATCCAGAAGGTGGTACGTGACTACAACCAATAAGTGTTATGTGCTAGTTTAGACATTATAGTTATACAAACACTGGAAAGGATTCATAATTCCTATGACTGTGCACATTAGATGGCAGTTAAAAACGTATCACAAATAAAGCCTTAAGTATAGAAATGCAATTTCAATATAACCACCATTGCTGATAACACAGGCAATTTAATAGATCAAATTCCTTCTTTTTCAATAACTTCTTATCCTTTCAGTTCCAACTCATTTTCAAACATCCAAGGGAAAAAAAGACTACACAGCATGACCTGGAAGGCTACAAATCTGGGCTATTTTAGAACAAAGTAAGGTGAGAGGAACAGTACCTTTTCTATGAAAATGTTTCATTGAAATCAAAGTATTTGGAAGGGAAAAATGTCAATGGGAAACTGCTGAGCTAGATAATTTAAGTTTTCTCACTTCATCATAATTCTTTGACACTACTGAAATAAAATAATTCATCATGGCAAATATGCAGTCTCTTGATTCCTGATTGAATTTTTAAAAAAAAATTATTCCACAAGAGGGAATTTTAAAATGATCTTATTTTTCTGTTCTAAATCTCTTCTTCAAGGTACTCTTACTTTGTTTCAAAATACTAGTGAAATTTCTTTTCCACCTTCTTTCTTGATGCCATCTACAAGTTAGTTGTATATTGCTATTACCTTCTCAATCCCCCAGATAAGCAGAACTAAACATGGTAATTCTCCTACCTGCTGTTAGGAAAGAATACAAAGTTTGACCCTCAGACTTCAACACATTTACTAGAACTCCCTGGAACTCAAAGGCAGAGAATTTTCAAGTTTTATAACGCTGTAGATAAGGTCATTGAGTCACACTAACAGGTCACACGATGCGACTGGGACTCTGGCAGTCCTAATGTTCTAAAAATGTACTCTGTTCTGGTTGGGTAAGAAAAGACTGAAATATCAAATTCTTCCTAATGTGCTGATTACTAGAAGTCACTTTAACATTTTGTCTAAAAACTGGGAACAGTTTATGGGTTTAAATAATTTTACAGGCTTCATAGCAGAAGTTGGTAGAGAAACAAATTTCTATTAAAGACATTTTTTTTGTTTGTTACTATTTTGGTACCATAAGTATAAAACATGATAATTGCATTGAAGTTTTAAAAATCAAGGAAGGAAGGAAGGAAGGAAGGAAGGAAAGAAGGAAGGAAGGAAGCAAGGAAGGCAAAACCAAAAATATAAATAACATACAAGATGCACAGCTTATTTTTTTTTTTTGTTAGGCCAAAGAAAGAAAATAAGTTTGTGCAAGAAATTTCCTATGACATTTTCTTCAAAGTAAGTAGTAGCAGATAAATATTTATCAATGCTTACAATCCTACTGAAGACAATGCACGGTACCTTTGTGAGCACTACCATGCTATAGAATGCATAAATGATCGAGATAGTTTGTAAAAACATCATAGATTTTGTGCAAAATCTGTACATATTTGGCTGCTAACAGCAGAAGACACTGGAGGATTTTTCAGGAAAATAATGTATTTCTTGGAATAAGAGCAATGCCCAGTGAAGTCTATTAGCTTGTTTCAGTTGTACCATCTAAGGTAGTGGTTGACCAAATGATGGATACAATAAAAAACTCACGCTATCACTTTCTTCCATTTGTGTTTTAATATTAAGGCCCTGAGATTAGCTCAGCTGGTCAGAGCATGGTGCTAAGAATACCAAAGTTATGGGCTCAACCCCTGTATGGGCCGTTCACTTCAGAGTTGGATTCAGTGTGAGTCCCTTCCAACTCAGGGTATTCTGTGATTACAGTGCTTTATCACTTTGCAGGAGATGCATTCCAGGGCAGTACTGCCTGTGAATCTCACTTTCCCTGTTGTTCTCTTGCCATGACTAAGTAAGGCATTCAGAGGCATATTCTGGTTCTTGGTAAGGTTCCTGTTCTTATTTGCTTTCTTTTCAATATGTACTTACTGCTATATATTCATCATAGAAAAAGTAAGAGCTAACACAAGTTCTTGGCACCCATTGAGAATGATGATAATACTCAGCCTTGTGGACAGAAAACCCAGTGTCAAGGGTGAGCTCCCAAAACAGTTATAGGGTGTCAGCCATTGTATTCCTCTCTGCCTCTGAGTCACTTTTTGCAGATTTGTAAAGCTGAGGCAATTGAAAGGTTTTTTTTTTTTTAAAAGCCACAATCTCAAATATAACAGACTTCTTTTTTTTAAGTTAGAAGCAATAAAAGTTTGGGTTCAGAGATTTAGACTTAAAAGTATTGAGGGGAGATGTTCAAAATCAAAAAAGATAGAATCTTTAAATATGAGCATTTAACTCCTCTGCATTTTTTTTCCTGATATCCTTCTAGAAAATCACATTTCAAGAACTGCAAAATATTTTCATTAATGTTTTTCCAAAAGCATGCAGAAAAGAGAATGTTATTCTAAATATCTAGATTGACATGTAGACCAGTTGAGAAGACTTTTATGAGTGAAGATTATGCTTAGTTATTTCAAAGTAATTGCAAAAATAAATGGACAGTATGTAAAATAATAAATTTACAATTGCATTTTGAGTTTCTTATTGCTTTATCTGACCCCCATCACTACCAAGGCAATTCTATTGAATGTCATCAATGGTATTATGTTGTTGTGCTAATATGAAAAGAATTGGTTACTACATTAGGATTGTATTACATAACAAATATCTCCCTAGAGCAGAAAGTCTACATAAAAAAGGCTGTAGTGTAAACCAGATGTTTTGATATTAGATTTCAGAGAAAGCATTTCAGGGGGAAAGAAAAAGGAAAGAAAGAAAGGTCATTCATGATATATTTACATTAAATTAGACAGGAAAAACAAACAGATAACCACTTTACTAAAGAAAAAATGTCCTCCAAGTGCAATTTGTTCAGTCTTTTACTTTTTGGATGGGTGTTTTGATTCGGTACATCATATGTATTGCAGACTTTTTCCCAGTCATGTTGTGGTGCTCTTGTCCATTTTGCAATGTCATCTGAACCTAATCTGTGCTACTGTTCTCTTTCTTAGGAAATTTTGTATATTTGCAGTATTTATAAAATGTCAATCTTTCTCATTTCTAGAGATTTATGTGGCGAAAAAAGAAAAAAAAATCTCTCCATTTAAGAGTAAATACAATTATAAAGAACAAGAACAGTGAATATGGTGACTAAAGATTTTTAGGTTTTTATATATATTTTTTAATATATTTGTAGCTTTGTAGACTTCTAATACACAGCTGTAGCTTCTAGTATTTTTCCTACCCTTTTGCCCTACATTTTAGAGCAATATGCTAACCTTCTAACACATTCCTGAAATGCCGTTTAGTTTTATTCTCAAGAAGAGAACCTACAACAAGGATGTTTTGTTTTCCAACCAGAATCTGAGAAGACACAAAAAGAAAAGGGACAAAGAAGCCCCTGGACCAATTCCAATGGGGCAGTACGTGGGGGAAAATTACCTAACCAACAGCTTGTCTAATTGGACAATATTTGGTAGGCATACTAATCAACTAATCTTATAAAAATTGTAGAAATAGTACATCACATGTGCATATCGCCATATTGTGCACTACAATTTAAGGTTTGCTTTTATATTATTATCTTAACACTATTTGGAAAAGTTTTTTGTTTTATTCCAGGCAATAAATGTTTGATCTTTCACACATTTTTGGAATGACACTTTTTATGTTTGAAATGTAGAATCATAGAATGGTTTGGGTTGGAAGGGACGTATAAAGGACATCTAGTATATGCATCACATGTATAGCTTTGCATTGTAGAATCTGAGCTCAGATTTACTTACAAGGTAGTAGTAACGAGCAGTCATAAGTATTTACAGTATCAGAGCTTAGTCATAAGTGGCTGAATTGTTAAAAAAATATAATTTTATTGTCTCTAAAGAGTGCTTCTAGCTTTTTTTACCAGAAACTTACTTTTATTTTCCAGGGAGGCATAGGGTTTTACTCCCTGAGGACTCATGCAATGAGGCTTTCTTCAACTACTACCCTCCATTAGGAAAGAAAAAGAAAAAGCAAATTCTTAAGTTGCTCCTGTGTGAAAGAACCTCCAGACGCTTCCGTCTCTTTAAAGAGCAAGAGGTAAAGTAAATAATTATTTCTATACTTGTGTAAATCAAATTTTATATATGGATACGTTTTATAATTTCTAACACATTCTGTTTGACAGAGTGGTCTATGATATCTGACCTAGATGGAGCTTCCCAAGAGCCTGAACTGTGCACTTTTTAGGAGTAAAAAATATATTTGGAAGTAGCAGTGCCCAGGTAACCAAGCTTCTTGTAATTCCTCAAGATTTCTAGTGCGATATTCTGCAATGCTACACATCCTTACAATTCCTACTGCGATGCGCACTAAGCAACTGAGGGTCATTGCTCCGGCACAGCTTTCTATTTGGAGTATATTCTAGAATTTTGCAATTAAGTATGTAAAGCCATGGATTATAAAGCCGAAAAAAATCCCAACCAAGACAGTGGACAAGCTACCCAATCACCTTGAACTGAATTCAACAGGCAACATTTCAGCAAAACAAGTCGGGAGGCAAGACTTAATTCTGGACCAGTGTCATGGGTGCATGGAAAAGATTTTCAAAAATTTTACAAAAGCATAAATATGTGAGAGCACAGAGAACAAGACATTCATGAAGCTGGTGATATTACAAAGAGAAAAAATTGTGAATATGTAGAAATAATATTTCAACAGCTTTGCTGGACATATTCTACCCTGAAATATATCATGAAGGAAGCATCGCTGAACTTACTCTATTAGAGGTAGACACTTTAAAGAGATGCCTGGGGCTCATGATAATTTTCACTATTATCATTATAATCATTATTGATCTAATATCTTCATGTCCTGATATGTTTTTAGTTCTGCAACCTTTGCCTTGGTAGGCTGGAAATGTGAAAACTCCCATACAAGCAGCAAAAGACTGGAATAAATTTCACTACCTTTGCCCTTTACTGTGCTTTGCCATTTGATTATCTGTCATTCTTTGACTCCCCTGTACAGGCCCAACAACTTTGGGGAAGGAGGAGGAATGCTTACTGGAATGCCTGGACAGTCACAATGCTAAGTCTGTAAAAGGTTAAAGAAGACTGGCTTTCAGATGTCTTCATGGGCATGGGTAGCTGTTCATACTTTCTTTTTTTTCTCTTGTGACAGTATCTGCAAGGAGAATATCAACTGTCACAACATGATTCCGTTCTCATGACAGCAGCCGTAACAGAAAAGAAAAATAATACAAACAACTCATTCTAGACTTGCCATTTTTAGATGGTAATCGCTTCACCCTTCTTGGATTCTGTAGCCAAGAACTTACTGGCCTGCTCTCTTAAAGATAATTCATGTCCTATCCTTAAAACAAAACAATCACAGTTAAATCTGTTCTCTCAGGATCCGTGGCTTCATCAAATCTGGTCTATAAAAGGTGACTGTTTTTTAAAAGAAAAAGGTACAATGCAAGTCTTTCAATATACATTTTTCTTGGCTTACCCTGAAGACAAGTAGTTGTCCAAAACAGAAGGGAACTAAATTTACAATTCACATTATCAGTTACCATTACTAAGTAAGTATTGCTCTGGAAAAGACTAAGAAACACTACTTTTTCAGTGTTACTGTGCAGTAGAGTATACAGTATATAATAAAAAAATACTTTTAATGACAAAGGGGGAAAATTCATTATTTTAAATAATGCAATGCTCATTTAAGCTGTGAAGCTTCTGTGCCTTTGGATTCTTTTAAGGTAGACCCTAAATCTGCATGCTAAAGTTTCACACATCTTTAGGTCTGGACAGTACATGTCTCTCATATCAATCTCCATTAATGGTATCCATACATTCCCAGTAGTGCCTTTTGCAATGTGACTAATGTGAAAGTGACAATGTGACATTTGTGAAAGTTAATTAACCTCTCTTATATTATTCTGTAACAGAGTGTTTTACAGATGGATTTTAGAGATCATGTTTTAGCAAGAGTGAGGGACTTTAATAGTCTGCTGTTAGTAAGACTCAAATTTTAACAAGTTTATTTTAAGGTTTGAAAGCAAAGCAGAGAATTTAACTTAAACTTGATATTCGAACAGTCCATCTTGGTAAATCTAATGCCTAACATCTAGTCAAAGGTATAAAATGTTATTTATTTATATATAAAATCATGGTTATTGGGTATTATAAAGACGGTAATGCCTGCATGTACTTGGTGTGGCATAACTGACTGTACAGAGTACAAAGCAATGGACACCACAGGCAGCCCAGTTATAGTGGTAAACTACCATAAGGAGCAGCACTGAGGAGCCAAGGAAAAATTATACTTCCAAGGCTTATTGTATATCCATTATGGTGACATGAGAAAGAAAGAACCAAAGAATACAAGAAACAAACAAGAGATATGAAATGGAACTGAGTGATTTCTAGATCAGGTAAGTTAGTGCAATATTTATCAGGTTTGATTGGATAACAGTACTAAGATGTAGCCTTGAGAAAGCTTCAGTAAACAAGAGCATTGCAAAGGAAGGAATACATGGCCTGAAGTGATTTTATCAGTATTATTTTTAAGACATTATTTGTCTTAATAGACTTAAATTTTCATCTGCATACAAATTCAAGCAGGCAAATACAAACAAATATTTTCTCATGTTAGTAGACAAAGAATAATGGGAAAACAGTTGGAGATACAACAAATCAACAAGCATTTTTGAGAGGAAATCATTATGACACAGATTGTTGGAGAATTTACAAAACAAGCAAAGATGTATTGCTAAATTATTCATGGATACACAGAGTTTAAGGCCAGACAGTCAATTGTACCAGTAGCTTGACCTCATATGTAACATGAGCAATCAAATTTCATACTTACACCAAAGTGAACTCAAAAGCTTGTGTTTGTGAAAACATTCCTCTCAGAAAGACACCTAGTTGTGATTTATAAAGACTTCAGAATTGGAAGCATTTAAAATATTCCTTGGTAATTTGTTCCACTATTTAGTTATCTTTCCTGTTAAAATAGAGTGCAATTTTTTTTTCCTGAATTTGCATATATTTAAGAACTATCAATTGGCTCTTATTATGCTGCGTCTTTTCTGTCCCAGATTGAAGAGCCTTTAGTAGCAGTTATTCTTCTTCATGTAGATACTTGCACACCATAATCAAATCACTTCTTGATCTTCTTTCTGATAGTCTAAGCAAGTTGAACTTCATAAATATTATACTGCAACACATTATTTTCAACTTGCAATCATTTTAGAATATCCTCTCTGCAGTTATAGGAACCTTATGTATCACTGGGTAAAAATATCTCAGCTATTTTACTTCAAATAAGAGAAATAGGATTCAGGCAATTCAATCTGTTGACTTAGGACAATTTCAACTGTGCAATTTAAAATAGGATGAGAACATGTCATGCTGAATACATTGACCCAGAATTACATCTCTATTCTAAAAAGTATTCTGCATGTATGTTATTTAAATGTTAAATTTCACAAGTCACACAGGTAAATCTGAAAATTACATTAGAACCAGACCTTTCAAAAGAGTAAAATTCAAAGTGTGACAAAGGAGGAGACTGCAGCTGACTAAAAAAGGTAACAGGTAACCTGTAAGTGCTAGCTGTTTCATTAATTCCATGGGGAATTTTTAGACAAGGAAATAGATCCAAATGTTTCTAATTCAGGATCATTTCCATACAGTCTGTTCAAGGACAACTGAAGCAGGTGGTCTGTTGCACATTCTCATTAGACACAGGGTTTTTCTGTGAGCTGTTAGGAGCAAATGGTTATCAGGCAGGTACAGCAGCCTCAAGTGGCTTCGCAAACTCCAAGAACAATGCCTGATTAATAAAAGCATTCTCCTCACTTTTTGATGGCTACTGTGCTTCTGTACTGAGTCTCACACAAGTCAGTCAGAGGAAAAGACACCCCTGAAGGCAAGGGCCCTACAGCTGTAAAGTAGAGAGGTACAACAAAATTGTCTCTTGTTTTCTCTCTAGTATTATTTTTCTCCTTAGAGGTGCCTTCTCCATTAATGACTGAGATTGGAAATTTTCCCATTAGTCATTGGAATGCCAGAATAAAGTTCCTGTCTATCCAGCTAAAAGAATGCTAACTAAAAGGTTGCTGATGATGTAATTCTGATTCAAGAATAATCACAATGGATAAAGAAAGATTTTAGTTTTAAAGCAGGAGGAGGTGTGCCAATAAAATTGTGAGTCCTCTAAATAATTTAAGAATTAATTTATACTTGCAATTCCATTACAGGTGTGTAAGAGTTCCTAAGAAGGAAAATTTCCAGAAAAAGTGGTGGGGAAAAATTGCAAATTAATTGTCCACCATCCATTCACTTGAAGTAAGTTATTTCAATTCACAAACACAAGATTTGTCTTTCGGTGGTTAATCTACATTCTTGTTTTTTCCTCCTATTTTATCTCACAGGATTATTGAACCATAAGCTGTTCTTGAGACTCAGCTTATAACAGTATAAGAAATGGTTAAGTTTTACAGTGTCTAGGAACAAAGGACTACAACAAAAAAAGACGAGGATCACTCAATCATATACCCAGAAATCAAATCCAGCCTGATCATTTTGCCTTAAAATTTAGTTGCTTGTCCCCAAAAGTGATTCCTCCAACAGGCTTTCATTTGATTTTGAACCTATTTTAACTCTTCAGTACTTTTATGCTTGTTCTTAGGCCTGAATTATCCCTTAGTGAAAATACTTCCAATTTGGAAAAAAACAATATTTCTGTAGGAAATCATGAAGTTAAAATTAATATGCTAGCATTTTGTACACCTCTGACTGTTGGATTTCTCTTTTGGATTCTTTTAACAGAAATTTGCTAATATGATCTTGGAATTTTAATTACCACTAGAACAGCACATAGAGTAGGACAGAGTTTGATGCACTTGTAGCAGAGTTAAAGATCTCCTAGCTTCTACAATACACATTTTCTAGAAAATGTCTCATGCCATATATTATTATATATACTATTATATGTACAGTCACAGGTTTTTTACCTTATTACTGTATAGCCTGTATATATAATGTTGCATGTTGTGAATTTATAATAATAAAGAATACCTTGGCTCTGAAATTACATATATATTGCAGTGTTTAAAATTAATCCAGTATATATTTCTTTATTTTTAGGATACTTATCTACTTCTACACAGCTAAGGTGCCCAAGTTTCCCTTCCCCTTCTAGGAGATGAAGCATAACCACCAAGTTCTGCTCTGAGTTATATCTATGAAAATCCATTAGTTTAAATGGACATGCATATGTCAGAGCAGAACATAACCTAGCAGGATACCTTCCACCTAAACTTACTGTCATTTTCCAAATTTCTTAAAAATTAGTAATATCAATAAAAGACAGAGTTAACAAAAGGGATTTTGGAGATTATACCCACTTCAATAAAAAAAAAAAAAAATAAACATTTTAACAACATTCGTTAACTCCCAAGAGGAAAGTATCCTATGCTACATCTATCCTAAAGGAAGAAAAATAAAATAAAAAAGACTGCTGTACTATGACAAATTAAGTCAGGTATCGTAAAACCACTGCTAAGAGGTACTTCTCTCTCACTAAGCACAATCAACTGCAGGGGTTTCTGGATAATCTCTTGTTTTTAGGAAAACCAGACTCTCAGTCCATTAATCTACTGTCATCATTATTGGCATGAAATTATTTCAGTCCCTACTGGAGAGAGGGAGGCAGAGATTACGAGGAAAATATCCTGCCATACCAGTCCTTTTTCATCTTTTTTTAAACTGGTGATATAAGTGATACTTATGACATTTGAAGTAAATAACTTGAGTGCCTCTTGTCTGAAAGGTAACATTTCATATGTGAAATGATACTTTATGTTCTTTGGGGTAGATATTAGATGGTACTTTGATACCTGGTGGTATTTAAAAAGGGCTCCCCCTTCTCATTGAAGTGAAATATTTGAGAGGGGTTTTTTTAAGCAATTGCACTCGATTAAGAGTTATCAGGGTGATCAAATATGAAGTGGAAATATGAAAATATTAGGTGGAAACTTGATTTCCTTTATAGGAAAAACATGGAGAACCAGGGTGGCTATAGAGTTGCAAGTGTAATTATTGGAAAGACAATCTAACTGGACAGAAAAGTGCCCAAAAGACATATTGAGTGTAATATTCTAGTTTCCCTATTATCTGTTTCATAAATAATGAGTCACTGGAGCACACGCAACGTGGCCAACCCCGAGGAGACTGCAGAGCTCAGCAGGCGTAAGTCAGGTTTCATAAGATATCTTTTTAGACCACATGGTGGAGGAAACAGTAAATAGCTCAGAGAAGAGAAATACAAGCAGAATTGTTCATGGGCAACTAGACTCCCTGAAGACACTCAAAAGTCTGTCACCACCAGGTCTTTTTTCTGGATAACATTGCAGCATATAATAACTTCTTACTGGCATAACTTGTAATGTGTGTTCTTTGCAATAAGTATTTTGTCCTGAGGTGGTACCCTAGATTCCAAGAAGCTAACTGAACACCAGAGAAAGTACAACAGAGTGGTGACCTCTGTTAATAAAGAGTGCTTATTACTGTATTTAATTTGTAGTGTCTAATTATGTCAAAATATTTCATGGCACAATAGTGTTTTCAAATGTTTTTAAGTTTATTAAAGGAAATGAGAGTTCCTTACATTAGCATGAAGTATTTGAGAATTTGCTAGACATGTCCTCAGGATACATACCTATATAAATATATAGGTATACATTCAGTATATGGTTTGTTTCATATATTGAGAACCAAGCTACAGTTTAACACTTAGATTCCTCTGAATCTCACAAAGACTGTAGTATTATTTTTCCTAGAAAGTTGTCATAGCCAAGAAAAATAGAACTATCCAGCTGATTTGTTTCAACACATTTTCTCATAAGGGGGTGTCCAAAGGCGGCCAGCGGGTATGGTGAAGGGCCTTGGGGGGAAGCCACATGAGGAAGATCTGGTCTGTTCAGTCTGGAGAAGAGGAGACTGAGGGGACACCTAATCACAGCCTACAACTTCCTTGTAAGGAGAAGAGCAGGGGCAGACACAGATCTCTTCTCTGTGGTGACCAGTGACAGGACTTGAAGGAATGGCCTGAAGTTGTGTCAGAGGAGGTTTGGGTTGGATATCAGGAAAAGGTTCTTCACCCAGAGGGTGGCTGGGCACTGGAAGAGGCTCCCAGTGAAGTGGTCACAGCACCAAGCCTGACAGAGTTCAAGAAGTGTTTGGACAATGCTCTCAGGCACATGGTGTGACTCTTGGGTATGGATCTGTGCAGGGCCAGGAGTTGTCTTGATGATCCTTGTGGGTCCCTTCCAGCAGGTGCTTTGGTCTGAAATGAAACTTTGCTGGATTTGCCTTTCCTGATTCTTTACTATGTCATTCTTAAAAACATACTTGTAAGTAAAATAATTAATACATTCCTCGTAGGCACAAGTAGACCTTAAAGCAATGATAGCACTGGAAAGCAATTTGGTTTTGGGTATCTCATCAGAAATTGCACTGGACTTCATCCTTATAAATAATTTGTCTTTAAAATGGGAATCCTATTCCAAAATCTAATTGATACAAAGCATATTTGGCCTGGCTGTGCTCAAAGTACCCTACCTCAGTAAGTTAACACTGGAAAAACAAAACATTCAGCCAATGCTCAAGAGTCTCAAATTTCAGGAGAGGTCTCTAACAGCTAGGTAATATTCACCCCCTGCCCCCAACTGATATTTTCTGAAAAAGCAAAACAGACTACAAGAGATTTAAAAGCCAGAGTCCACTGCCAAAGCTCTAATTCTTTTTTCCCACCAGATTGAGATGGTGCTGCTATGAAAGGTGTTGATTACACAAAGGTAGCAGCACTTGTGCATCAGTTTACCATGCACAAACCCATGACAGTCCCTCAGATAGTTCTTTCAACTCCTTTGTGTCACAACTATGAACAGATGTTCCTCGAAATGATTCAGGGAATAAACCTAGAAAAGGCACTTGCATTTTTTTCTCTATACATAACCATGAAAAAATGGTATGTAAAACAAGAAGTAGCATTCTAAGTTTAACTTAATTTTTATTTGATTGTACATGAGAAATATCCTGAGAGAAATAGACTGGGTTTGTGGAGTTTTTTTTCCTGAAAGGTCAAGCAGTCTTTGAATGGAAACAGCGCAGAAACAGTCTCATATGACTTTCAAGAAGCTTTGGTAAGTAGTTTTTTTCCACAGTTGATGTAAACCAGGTATGGCACCAGCATATGGTATGTTTTTCCCAAGAAGCTTTCAATAGATTTTCATAGTAGGACTGTGCAGAACATGAAGTGAAACATTAGCAGTGCAAAAAGCCTCTGTTAAAACTGTAAACTTTTCTGTGATGCATTTATTCTTCTCACAGAAAATCATTCACCATTTTTTTGTACTTAAGTTATCTTTCCTACTGTAGATTCAACGGCTTGCATCTTCCTCTTACATGAATATCTCTCACAATGTTTGTCACAGCTTGCTATTTGTTTGAAATCAATGGGATCATTACTGCTACACAAAAAAAAGAAAGAAAAAAGTAACATCACTTTCATGAAATGTCCCCTCTGGATACTTTTCACTTCTCTGCTTCACATTTGTAGATGACACTTTGCTCACATCTGCTGAAGTAATTTTTTACCACTTTTTCAGCTCGGCTGCATTTTCCCACCTTCCCTCATTCAAACATCATTGGCTGGTTTGCCTTCCACATATAAAGCTTCCAACAGCTAAATTCCTATGTCACCAGCTGAGAAGCCTGCTGATTTGATTTTTCATGAACACATGGCACATACTCATTTGTATTGAGTGCAAATTAAATACATTCTTATACACACTGGTAAGACTTCAATTTTAATTCAAAAAGACTGTCACTATCAGTGTAAGAGTATAGATTTACATATAAATATGTCTCCTTAAAAAACACTGGATTTGGCCTTACCTCTTCAACTACTATATTAACAATTATACAAGTGTTGTCATGTCTTACCCAAATATGTATTTTCTTTTAAGCACTCCCAATTTAGACTTTGAATTGTCAATTTCTTTTAAGGGATACATTTTTTTTAAAACTGAAAATACAAGGGAAAAAAAAAATCAAGGGATATCAGCAATACTACACTTAGTGTTAGTTAAAAATCTTGACTTCCTAGTCTTACTGATCTTCCTCCAGTTTCAGAATTCCTCTAGGAGGTGGTTATACAGCCCTTTTGCATATCTCATCTTGAAGTAGAAGTGACTAGCCGTCATTTCATCTTTTCTAAAGTACAGCAGCCCTACATTCCTCCTTAACTACTTCAAACCATTCACTCACCTAATAAATTACCTTAGCAAGCTTAGGTCTCCCTGTGCTGGTTTTGGCTGTGATGGAGCTAATTTCTTCATAGTAGCTAGTGTGGGGCTCCGTTTTGGATTTGAGCTGAAAACAGTGCTGATAATTCAGAGATGTTTTTGTTTTTGTTGAGCAGGGCTTACACAGAGCCAAAACCTTTTCTCCTTTTCATGCTGCCATGCTGGTGAGGAGACTGGGGGGTGCACAAGGAGTTGGGACAGGGCACAGCTGGGACAGCTGACCCCAACTGAACAAAGGGATATTCCACACTATATGGTATATTTTCCCCCTTCAGGAAGACATTTAAACCAGAGGTCTTCAAACATTCCCTGATTCTTCTGAAAAGTTTTGTGGAAAAGCATCTTGATGCTCACTCACTTCATGATATTATCTACTATAGTCTAGCTCAAAACATTTCTTTCTAAATATTTATAGGGGGGCATCTGATGTAGAAATCTTAACATGAGGCAGACCACGTACACATTACAATGTCACACATATCAGAAGGGCTAAGAATTACTATTGTTCCTCTTTTAAAAGGAAATGAGAGTGAGAATTCAGTATGTACATTCATAGTTGCATACAGCTTTGCAGTCCTTGGTTTCACTTTCATTGGTAAGGAAGGTTGAGTTATTTTTATTTCTTGAAGCTTTCCTGCTTCTTACAAAGGTGAGAATTTACTGCTGTACATCAACCAAAATGTTTCTCATTAGACATGTTAGACTGCTTCTTCTAAAATAGTAGCTTTCATAATTTTCTTTTTAAAAATGGGTCTAAGGCTTCTACATAGGTAATCATTTGTTTTAGTCACACTTGCTAGGATTCAGTATTGTAGAATTATTTTTTAATCTTTCTTCCTGAGATTTCTTTATTGGCAAGTCACAACAAACTGTAAAATTTGCTACATTTACCATGAACAACTTGTGAAACATGTCAACTTTCTCTATAATTTTCACAGAGCTTTAATTATGTATCAATGTGATGTTATGAATAGGGGTATTCATAGTTAATGCTTTCAACATGCAGTAAGCAATATTTCTATTAGTTAAACATTGCTCATATCCACAGGCACTCCATTCTGGATTGCTTCTTTTTTGAATACCCAGGCACATGCATTTTACTCAATCTGATGGTCAGGTTAAAAAGGGAATGATGCATTTTCCTCGGAATTTTACATTGCAAATAAGGATGACTTTTCTAACTGGAGAGTTGCAATTCCCTTGGGACAGTTTGTGACTGACATTATATTTTATCTGCACATTGAAACAACACACTTATCAAATGGAAAAGAAGAAGAAAAATTACAAGAGATTTGATCTTCTTTACAGCTTCTAATAGTAAAATACACTGTATGATTAATGAACCTGTCAACTGTAATGGGAAGAATATGTAACAAGTAACTGTGCATTACTTGTTTGTGATTTTTATCTTTTATAAATGCAGCCATGTGTAGGATGATAAGATTAACTCTTTGTGCTTTTAAGTGAACATTATATGCACGAATAATACAACGTCTGCTGTTTCTTGTCTTTCTGTCAGTTTTCAGTCTTAAGAACTGGAGCTTTCCCTAATTCCAAAATAACTATATTATAATTTCATTTGGCATGTCTACACATCTACTGCTGGATATATTATTCAGAGGGATGAAAGACAAAAGAGCCCACACAGCCTACCTGTCTCTTTCCATTTAGCTTCTTATGCTTTGTACCCTGCAGTTTTTCTGTGTCAAACAAAAAGATTTTTATAATTTCTTAAGGATTTCCATGGGGCCTACAAGGGCAGAGCCCTGGATACACACTGCAACCTGCCTGGCATTGAGGCAGCATGACATGAGGGATATATACGTCCGACAGATCTACATTAATTTTGAGGTGCCTACTATCTAATTTTATATCCTTATGTATTACAATGAAGGAATACCATTGAGAAAAAAACATTCATGTGAAACTGACTCAAAACTTGAGGAATTCTGATACAGTTTAAGTGTATTGCAGAGGTATGGCCTTGAGATGGGAAACAAACCAGGGATTTCTGTCAGTTTTCTCACCAGCTATCAGGAGTGAAAAGTAAGGGCAGGGTTTTTGCATCTAAGACTCAGAAACTTCGTCATATTATAGTAGTCAGATATCTCTAAGGAGGACAGTAAAAAAAAGTTTATGAAATTTCCATGTTATCAGAACATCGTCATTAAATGTACAGTGGCATAAAAGTAGAGGAAGTTATTTATTGCCCTTAACTTCATATTTATTTCTTGACACTCAATTATCTCATTGCCTTTAATTGCCTCGGGTAACTTGTACCACTGAAAGTAATACACATATGTTCCAGATGTACAGAAGGTCTGAACTGGGAATTTGTATTCAATTGGAATCAAATCTTGGTCTGTCACTTTGTTGTTCACAAAAAAAATAAAAAAAAGAAATCTAATTATTTGATCCAAAAAGAAATAATTTAAATATTCTTTAATGCACTTTAAAATGGGGACACAATATAAGAAAACAGTCCATTTACAATGTAAGAAAATAGTCCATTTTGAAGTTTTAAGTTTCAAAAGAAAGTTCAAAACTGAAGTACATTTTGAAGTCAGACCCCGGGGAAAGAAAAAGCATTTGGTGTGGTGTGAAAATTGTGAAAATTACCTGTCATTTAGTTAAATATTATTATGAAAATAATTTGTCACTATATACATCATTTATTGCAAGACATTATTTACTGTAATATCACTCCATCAAGTCATCCTACTAACATTAACAGTGCAGTATGATCATACTAACTATATAAAAAACCTTTAATATCAGTTCCTATTTTTGTGCTATCTTTACATTGATATTGGGAAAAAAAAAGTCCTATAAAATGAATTATATTTTCAAGGTCCACTAATACATGTAGAGAGGAAAGGTGAAATTTGTCATCAGTGTAATGATACCTCCATTATATATCTTAAGGAAACCTTCCGCAGTGCAAACTAGTTATGCTATTTTTTTATAGCTATCCCATCTCTCTGAGTTCAGGCAAAATGTTAAAATGTTAAACAGAAGAGAATCATTGAGTATGATTTCTATTGGATCTCCTTTCAAACACTTTTGCATCTCAAATGATATTTTAAAGTCCTTTAGGAGTCAAAGAAAAACACAGGCAAATCAGGTCCATTTGTCAATAGAAAATTAACCCTGTGAAGAAGTGCAGACTATACTATCCAGTGCCATTTTGCCCAAACAAGAGATTAAATATGAAAAGATACTCAAAAAAGCTTCAGCAAGAGACAAGGTATCAGGACAGAAAAGGAAATTAGAAAAAGAAAAGTTAAGGTTAAGAAAATTCACTGAAGTTCTACACTTAGAATGCTAGAATTACAAAAAACACCAAAACAACTATTAGAGATGCAGAATGATTCCACTTGGGAGAAAATGTGCTCAGTAAAATACAGTACTCATCTTGAAAAGGGAATGAAAGCAGTTTTAGGATATTGCACATGAGATAAACTAATGTCTACAGTCATTAGAACATACAACAACAATTGTTGTTTTCATTATTCTTAAACAATCCATCTAAAACTAAGTGTTGAAAGGATAAGTTGACAAGAAACACGGATTTTGAGTGCATACCATGTCAAGCCTGTATAATTTTCTTCTGTGAGAGAAGAATTGCTCTTTTGGTTGGTGGAAAGTAATAGATCTAAATTAGTTTGGTATTAGTAAGGCTTTTAAAACTGTCTAAACAATGTATTAATAAACACACAAGAGAAAAGATAACCCAGACGAAAAGACTACAAGACAGAAAGTAATAAAAAATTGGATTTAACAAATTAAACTGGGAGGACAGACCAAGTATAATTCAGCAATCTCATCACCCCTTAGATAAGAAAATTAATAAAATATGAACCCAGCAACCAAGAATTATAAGAGAAGTAGAAAGCATAGCATAAAGTTGAAAAAAAAAGGCTACTTAACCTGAAAAGTGATGTTTCTTTTAATAAAAATAAAGAAGACAGTGATCAACTTTCTCTATATCCAGTGAGACTAGTAGAAGTAATCATCTTAATTTGTAACATGAGACATTAATGATAACTATTAGGAGAGAAAAAAATAACATTCCATCTAGTGTTAAAACAGTTGACCAGCCTTTAGCAGTGAAACACAGTGATTATAAGAGACCCTCTCTTTTTTAAAAAATAGTGTAAGTAATCATCTGTCAGCAATGGTCTGTGTTTGCATCCTCAGCCTAGTAGGAGCAGAAGGAACAAGATCTCTTCAAGGTAACTTCCATGCACAGTTTTTTACATTCTCTCTAACTCCAGATTTATCAATACCAAAAGAGTGAGCATACACCCTCTCCTGGCAATATCCCTTATGAATTAGGAGAGTCTTGGACAGCCTTGAATAATGACTACCCTGTAGTACCTGTACACCAAAGAGGGCAAAGTAGCTTAATTCTTTCCAGAACGAAGAATGGCAATGGTAAATTGTAATTGACCTCTACCAGTCTACTTTTATGCTCACTTCTTAACTCAGAGTAAATTGAGGGCTCATCCAGTTTTTGATGCAGAAAGTTACATTTATATGCCACTCCATGCCCATGCAGTGGCCCCTTATATGGTACCGACTGTATCAGCAGCAAAGGTGTTACGTGTAACAGAATCACTCGAAAGCAGACTCCATCACCCAACATAACGTGAATATCTGAATCTGTGCCCCACAGTCTGGGTCAACAGGCAGCAGCTCCACAGATTGATCTCAGCCGCCTCTTCTTTCAGCAGCACATACTGACACTGGTTGCCTTCACAGGATGTTAAACTTGACAAGATAACACTGACATGATTTGTCTGCTGCAAATGTCCTGTAGCCAAACTGTCCTCTTCTATGTAAATGCTTCCTGAAAGAAATGTCTTAAACTCTAGACTAAGTGCTGATGTAGCACTTCAGAGGCTGCAGAAATCAGACATTTACCAAGTTGTCTGAGTTGGTAAGTAGCAGTTTATTTTTAGTGCCTTCAGAAGTGGCGTGAAATGCCTTCCCCGGTTAACATCCCTGCTCCAACTATACGAGCAGTCAGTTAATATGTTAACATATTACACTTGCCAAAATAAAACTCCTAAACCGCACCCACTGACATTAATGATAGACTGTGGAAAGGTTATTAATAATCTGAGTTCAAGCTTTGCTACCAACTGTCAAATAAAGTGTTATGCTACTGAATTCATAATAAAACACTGGAGTGAGGGAATTTTCTACATTTAAAAGATTTATTGTTGTAACTATATTAGTTTTCCATTGTGTATTTCATGTCAAACAGCATAAAGTTCTATTCTCATTTGTACCATTATTTACTGTTCTATCTATTATCCCTGGAAGAAAACAAAAGGCCTATGAACAACATCCAGTTAATCTTTTGGCTTTAGTATTTCAATATGTAAGGAAATTTTTTTTTCCAGTGTCCTCAATTGACATGACCATTTTTCAAGCAGTAGCATGTTTAGACATGTTTTCTTTTTTCCTATGTGTGTTCATAACAAAGTCTGCCCCTTTACTCCCAAATAAAGCTGGCTGCTGTTTTGGGGTTTTTTTGTTTGTTTTGTTTTGTTTGTGGTGGTGGGGTTTTTTAAAATGAATGCTATCTAGCTAGAAAATGTGATTTTATGCAAAATGAAGAATTAGTGGTGAACTGCACCAGTTACCAAACAGTTAGTTGGGAAATTCTGCAATGGAATTCTTGGCTTCTTAGCTTGGACAAATGAATTTGAATTTTCCATGTGCACCACCAATCCTCAGATACTAGCTTGTTCTGAAGCTGATAGTTAATTCTTCTCCAGGACTCCTCCACTCTGGAGATCACTGACCAAAGTGATTGTCATTACAATTCAGGAGTCACTGTGGCACTAAAAATTTGACTTCATAGTTTGCATTTCTGTTCACAAACTCTTCCATCTTTGGGATTAAGCACACAACCACTACTCTGTTTGGAACTGTTTATCCTTTTGACTATCTGACAGTGTCAGCAAGTGGTTTTATTTCTAGTTAGCAAAAAGGCTTAAGTGTTCTTATAATGATTTTCTATAGTCCTCTGAAAATAAAGCATGATATTTAGAAAAAGAGCAAGCCATTTTTCACTTCAGAGGAAGGTTACACCAAGTATTTTAAGACTCTTTCTGTTGCATCAAAAACTTTCTCATTGTAGTTTTTCTTGTTTTATAGAAGTTGCAGTCTAATTAATTGAGTAAAAGAATCCTTTTTTGTTCTTCTCTGCAATTTACAGCTTGTGACTCTGAGAAACACCTTTGAGGAAATGACAGTAGACCTTTGTTGAAACTCTAGGTACAGAGGTTATTCCAAAACATTTTTCTTATAAATACTACTGGAAAATCCACCACTACCTGATTTCAACACTGTCTTGGGTTTGTTTCTTACACAAAACAAAACCAAGCTCCCTACCCCATCTCCACAGTGCCTGGGGACCTGTCAGTTAAAAGAAGTCTGTGGAGATATTTGTAAATCAGAATAAAATTAACAGAACATTAGCTAGAACAATGAGGATTGAAAATACTTCAAATTTAAAAAATTTGTCACTACTAAATCACTTTCAGTAGTGCAGGTCAGATGCACAAGAAACTTCTGCAGGGAAATGTCAAACTTGGAATTGCAGGGGACGATCATCATTTAAAAGTCTGCCACAGCATTCCTCACCTACTGCACTACAGACGTGGTTAGTGCTTGTGGATATTGGCAATTGTTACATGCAATTACTCATATTACTTTATAAAGTACTCTGTAACTGCACTCTAGTGATTCTGACAGTGTTTTTGTGTCCCTTGGCTGTTTCAGTGTCTCATTGTATAATCTCATAGTGTTGTTTTTGGACCAAGCTGTATAACAGCAAAATGTAGAAATGTTCATGTACTTAAGGTGACTCTCATGAGTTTGTTTAACTTTCAACACATCCCTTTGAATACAAAACTCAGGTCTCAGCCCTGAATACTCATCCACAGCTATAATAGATTTATTCACTCTCCTGATGATGGTCAAGGCTGCAAATTAAAACATCAGAGAAACAAGTTATTTGATATGTTTTGAAGCTACTTTTAACCCCTCATTGTCATCTCGTTTTGAGATTTATAAAAACACAGTATAGACTGTATGCAACTTTGTAACATTCAAGAGCAGAGACTGGCATTAAAAGGCCAAAAGCATACAATTGGTAATAAATAAACACATTGTTAATACAGAACAAGTATTGCTTTCACACCTTCAAAAGGTTATAAACATAAAATGTGGATTTAAACAAATGGGCAATAAAACACTTCTGAAAAAATGTGTATATAGGCTACATATACTGCATATGATGAAGAGATGAGAGCATTCTGGCGGATGAAAATGTCCAGGTGTTTCCTAATTCTCTAAGTGGGCATTTTCTGAGCTTAAGAATTTCACACTTGACAGATGCAACTTCCTGAACCTTCTGGTAACACTGTAGATATACTAGGGAACCCCAAGAGGCAACACTGGCTTTCATTTTTTTTCTCTGCACTCCATGCAGGGTCTTTCAGGTCAGCTGCCTGCTAAGTGCCTCCTCCAGACAGCCTACCAGGTCCGATGCTGTGTACATACAAAATGCAAAAGCTATCTGGGGGTGGAAAACACTGTAAAACAGTAAAGGATTATCACAGTTTCGGAGACACCAACTATGAGTGCCAGGCTTTGGGTACAAAATACTGATTAGTTTCATGGCAGTGGCTGCTGACAATTGCTACATAATTAAAACAGTATTATCATAATTTTTTGCCGTGCTGTGAGGATGCACATTTCTGGAGGTTAGATGTTCCAAGAATGGGTCCCTTTATAAACCTTATTAAGTGAAAATAAGGATCATCACCTATATGCAGTCTACCTAGTAGAAGCTCCTGAAAACATCCATCTCTTCTTTACTCCACCAAGGCTGCTACTCTTTCCTCCAAATAGAAATAGATCATTTACAGAAAAAAAATCTCTAATTTTTTGGACTTCAGTTCTGTGGTACAGGAACAAGACATACCTCTTTACACTTAAATTAAGGTTTATTTTGCTCCCAAATTTGCCCCTCAGGGGCACAGACATCAGGAAATCAACAGGAGAGTAATTTTTCTGTACTGTCATCTTAGACAATATATGCTCCCTGATAAAACATAAGCAGAGCCCCTACTCTCCTACCATTGTCTGTGAAGCCAAGATGAGCATGCATTCCAGATTTGTCACTTTGGCACATTCTTTTACCTATTTTTTTCCAACTTTATCACCTTCTCCTTTGCTTGTATGGATCCACGTCATCTTCTCCAGTCAGTCATTTCCTTTGGTTGGTTTGTTTTTTTTCTGGGGGGGGGTGTTGGTTGTGGGTCAGAATTAACTTGGTTTTTTCAGTCATAAAGATGTAATGTTGCCAAATCTGTGCTTGGGAATATTGAAAATGCTCAGATTCTGTAGGAGCTATAGCAAGCAGAGGGCAGCCCTTTTGTGACCGTCACCCTCATTTCATGCTAGCAATAGGTCAAACCTAGAAAACTGCTGCCTGAGTACACTGAAAATAAAATTCCCTTATACTACTGCACACTGTTAATAATCTAAATAGAATCGGTGGCAGAATTATAAAACTTGATACCACACCCTCTTCATTTCTGAAAGTCTGAGGCATGGCAGCTGCATTAGAAAATCAGGGAGTATGCAGTAAGATCTCTACCCTTTGTAATGTATATGTCTTTTTAAAGAAAGGTGTGATTATATTCTGAATAGGTCAGTCTCCGTGCCTGGCATTTCTTCTCTTTTTCCTATGACCTTTTACTAAGCAAGTGGGGTATTTGCAATCTTTTTGGAACTGTCCATCCATTTGAGGCAGTGAATATGAGAGGCACAGTTTGACCATATCAGAATTATTGCAGTGGGTTATTGCAAGGGCAGAAACCACCTACTGCGAGTGGAACTGTTTCTTCCATAACAGCATGTCTCCAATTCAGGTTTAACTATACTTTGTCTTCTGTTTGTTCATCCACATTTTTAAAGATTTAAATAAATGTGCAGTCACATTTGTTCATGGAAAGTAACAAATGAATAAAACTGCACCGGACAGATTTGAGTTTCACAATGTATGCTGAAACAGATGTCTTCTTTTCAATGGCTCTGGAAAGAATTATTAATATGGACCTTCCTTGGTTATGAAAGAGACAATTAGAAGCTTTAATCCAATCTCTAATAGTTCAAAAATGTTACTTTTTATTAGATTTCAGCAGCAAAGAATACCATTTAGATAGATCACCCGAGTAATAAGCAACATGATGCTGGGTTCCACCCCATCTGTGATATTTTAAAAATACAGTCTACCGGTGCCAACCTTCAGATTTCCCATGGGAACATTTATAAGAATACAAAGCTCAATAGGCAGCACTGATGCTGTATTAAGGATTTGTGTCATTTCCACTACAGAATAAACATGTGCTATAAAGGGGCATGTAGGATTTTATTAGTAGAGAACTGAAGTTTGACTTACATGAAGGATTTGATTCTGTTCAATACAGCACTGAGCTATCACATTTTCAGAATCTTTCCTGCTGTACCAAGACAAAGGCGTGGCAAACATTTAAATCTTCTGATAATGAACCAGATTTTAACCCATGGAGAAATAGTTTTAAATATGGTTTATAATCTGTTCAATGAATATGATAGCCGTAGCTTGGTCCCTACTGGATACTTTTCCATATTTCAAAACCCACTCTGCTTCCCAAATTTGGCACAGTAGCAATTTTTGGTGATATAAAGCCAAGAAGTGAAATTCTAGGGTGTTGGAGATTGGGTTTACGGACTATTGGAGAAGCTGTGAAGAGGAGAATATACAAGGTCTGTCACAGCCATCTGTCCCCACCCAAACAATTTAAGGAGCAGAAATGCTAAGTGATTTGCTCAAAATGAACAGGCCTATTCAGGCTGCCATACAGGGATTCCAGAACTAATCCTGATCTGAGAACGTGCACTCAGATAATCCAGTGCAGGACCACACCAAAGCATCATTATACCAGATACATAAGGTTTCATGCTCATTCTCTCATCAACAGGTCCAAATGCTTAAACAGTCAGTTCTTCATGGACATGTATCAAATAGCTACAGTTAAGCCAAGGTTTAGGGAGAGTTGGGGTTCAAGAGTTATATTGAAATTTTAATCCTCAAAACCACAGATATAACCGCCAGCAAAGTGAAACACTTCTTGAATTTCTGCAGCTCCTTTGGATCAACAAGTATTAAAAAATCCTACAGCTCAGTCTGTGGTGAAGAGAGTGCCAAATACAAAGTGGTGTGTGGACAAATCCTAAGAAATCTTCATTTCTAGAGAAGGTGCTGCTCCTGATGCGAAACATCCCTTTCTAAGTTCTCTGGCACAAATGTCTTGCTCATGGGGCTAGGATGCAATGACAACAAGGGTTTGACAGAGCAGAGATTACAGTCACTTGATTGCATCACAGTGACAAAAACGGGCCTTAACTACATTCTAACTAACTAAATTCTCTTAGCAGTTAGCTGGCTCCAGCTCTCATCCTAGTTTCTTGCCTCATGAATGCAAGGAAATAAATCTCTTATTTTCCTGAAAGATGAATCTAGCACAAATATAGACAATGATCCACACATAACACTCATTTGACCACAGGTCATGAGCAAGGGCCCCCTATCAGTTCGGTTTCTTGTTCAGAACATCAGACATCAGTGATTTTGGTTGACTTGTCAATGGATGGTCTGGGACCAGGGCCGTGGTTAGTTTTCAGGAGACCAGAGATGAAAGATCTGGGTCTGTCATTAGGTTTTTAAAAGATCAAAAGCTTGAATGCAGGCTACAATCACTTGATAAAAATGTTTATTGATGAGAGCTTTGATAGATGTGGCGTAAGCTTGTTAAGTAGTTACATTAAGTGAGGGATTTGGCAATATGGATAGAAAAACTGACTTTATAGTCTGACTCTTTCAATACAGCTACCAATATTTCTGATGAGGACTGAGGAAAATATATTCCTACAATAATTGCAGCAGGAAGGATTTTCTAGATCAAAGAAGAATTTGGTTAGGATGCCCAAAAAAAGTTGAGGTCCTTGGATTTCTAGTTTTTTCTGGGTCTCTTGTGGACTAGGAAGAGGGCTGAGCTTAGTGAGGCTGAATAGCTTATCTATAACAGAGCAAGTATGCAATAAAAGACTAGGATTAGGCTGGAGGTCAGACAAGTACAAAATAGTTCTGAAATGTGTCACTGGATCTTGAAAACACACTATATTTAAGATGATCATTCTTACCAGACAATGAAGATCATTAATTCTAAAAGGCATATAGATCACGGGACTACACTTTTACTTAGCACAAGTTGATATCAGGGTGAGTGTTTGGGACACCATGTGAGAAGAACTATATTTATTGATAGAAATTGATGTGAACTATGTAGAAATTCACTTAGAAGGAAATTCTTACAAAGAGGTATAAAATATAATTTTCCTAGGCCACTGATAATTCACTTTTGAGATAACTACACAATTTGGTATCACAAGTGGCCTAAACTTACCACAGCTGATCAGAACTGCCCCTCTCCTTTACTCCTTGTATGGATTGGTTGGTGCTACCTCCACATATGTACACAAAGAAATTTGGCAGTATTTACAGTACCTTCCTGGAACAGAAACATCAGCATATTATATCATGTAATCTAGAAAAATGGTCAGCCAAGGGTTAGATTGGGTCTGCCCTTCCCTCCTCAAAGGATATTAGGTTATACCTTTCACAGTCAAAGGCTACACCTCATTAATGTTGCAATAAAATTATATAAGGTTAAGAAAAGTAATCTGTCACCATGCACCAATATGCAGACAAAATAATGTGTCACACGCATCTGACCTGCTATATTAGACAAGTTTCCATCTTGAAATCCCATATTTGAAAGCTTTTTTTTCTCAAGGCACAGTAGAAAATTGGCTGTACGTGCTGGGCTCATAAAGCAATTTTCTATGTACTTAGGACAACTGTAGTTTGTCTGACTGCCTGTTGCTTCTCTTCTTGTTTCTATTTAGTCTACAGCCAGATTTACTATTTTTTCTTCACATGAAAATTACAGGGCTTTCTGTGCACTGCTGAATGTGTTAGGTTGGCAGACACAGTGAAAGCATTTCCCTGGAACATGCCTGATAAAACGGCTGGAGGTATTAGTAACAGGGAAGGGCTTAAAGGCCATGGTCAGAACCATGGTGGGTTTGGTTCTCTGCAACCATGCCCATATCCCACACTGAACACAAATGGAGCCAGATTCTCTTTCCTAAAGCCCATTTAAATATTTGTGTAAAATATTAGACACAGGAGAAGTACTAGAGTTGGAAGGCCTCCAAAATACAATTTTTTTCAGGACTATCTATGGCAGTGTTCATTAGTCCTCCTACCCTACCAGTCATTTGCCAAAGCTCACAAATGTACCAGAGCCATGTAATGTATTTAAAACATCTCAAAAGTCAAGAGAAGAGGGAGAACTAGTACCACATCAGCCTCAGGCTGCCCTGTGCAGGGGAAAATTGTGCTGCACAGACACCTCTACACAGGGAGGTCTGCATCATATGCATATTATACAGTCTAAGTCTGGCAACTGCACTTGGATTGGGCAAGATGCACTTCATGAAAAGTAACCACAGCTACTAGGGCAGAGCAGTGTACAACAGTGCTTGCTAGGAAAAAAGGAAACTGGAGGTCAGAGTGAAACTATTTCTCTTTTAAATCGCATTTTAGCAAGGGTCTGGCTTCCCTGAGCATGGTGAATTATATGTGACTGTGTGCATAGATGAACAAAAAACACATTGAGAAACACACAGAAGTCACTTGTAACTGCCAGGTCCCACTTAAAATTAAACACATTCAGTGGATCGGTAGCGTTAGATTAAGATTCTTCTCTGTTCTCCATTTCAAACCATATACACAGTATATGCTTTAGGAATAGGGAGTATAAGCAGTTTCTTTTATATATTTTTCAGGTACTAAATGGTTCCAAGAAGAAAATTGATTTATATTGGAATACTAGATGAAGCTTCTGCGGAAGCTTATACATATAATGTCCTAGTGAAATATTAATTATATATATATTTTAACCTTCTTGAATTTCTGTCTAAAATTTTTGCAGAAGAGTACATTATACCAAACACTTTACACCAAACCCTTAATGTGAAGGCAAATTCATTACTTTCAAAAGTAAAGTAAGCCTTAAGAACATATTTTCAACAGTTGCAAGCTGCTTCTTGAAAAATTCTGGACTATGTAACTAATTTTTCTCCAAATCTCCATTTACCCTTGCCCGATGCTTGACTCGGAAGGGAATTGTGAGTTTTCATTGTTCCAGGAAAGAGCAACTGACAGGCTCTTGACTTTTGTAGCAAGAAAACAAAATTGAATGAACTATTTTGAAACACCTGAATGCTTTCAAAGTGTCAATCTGTAGGAAAAAACCCATACATATTACAGAACGAGTGTTGTGTTTATTTCAATACTATGCACACATTTTGGATGACCTTAATAATCTACCAGTGATGTAAATTCTTAGGAGTGACCCTCTTTTTCACAGTCAGGCTACTCAAAGTTTTCAAAACAGATCCAGTAAAGCAAACAAAGCAGAAGAGGTGTTAAAGGATATCCTTGAAACTTACGTTGAAGTGATTTCCTGAATAGAATGAACCTGAAGACATGCTTGAGGTCTTTTTTGAAAAAGGGCTTACATCACACCATGCAATCATGGACTCATGGTAACAGGGTAGAGAAATACAAAGAGAGACAGATAAATTCCTACATTATTTATATTAATGTAATAACCATGTGAGTGCTTTAGAAGCAGTGAACATCTCATCATGTTTCAGACTTTCTGTCCATGAGTTTCATTTCTAAGCATATAATTGCATTTCTTTCTTAATGCCCACCACCTCATAAAAATTCCATGCCCTTATGAATTTAAAAAAGAAAGTAATGCACTGAAAGGAAGAAAAAATATGCTAAAGTCCACACCAAACCTCATGCATTTTCTACAATAAAACAAAAGTTTTATGGTAAGCTGAAAGGAAAAGAAAGTGAATATAGTGGGGAACATATAGCTGTTCCTAATGCAAAGAATGGAGCAGGGCCAGGGATGATGAGTAGGGTAAGGAGATCACTAGACAGATCCACAGTGATGAGGCAGGTCCAAAGTGGAGCCAGAAATTCACATTGGCAGTAGAGCCACGGTTCAGAGGTCTGTGGCCAGGCAGAGACATGGCCATAGCACAGCTCAGGTGAGTACCATGGTCTGGGGCCTGAGTTAAAATGCAGCTAAAATGCAGTTCCTGAAAAAGCAGGGGAGGGCATGAGGAGATTTTTTGAAGGCTGCTTTCCAGCAGGCTGATGCCAGCCACAAGTTCAGGAGTGGGAGCTGGTCATCACACTGGCAGCCGGACTCCTGCCTGCAGAAGAGGCTGCTGAGCTTGTGGAGTACTCAAATTTCTCCCTGGATAGATAAGGACGGTTTGGTGCCAAGGGATGGGATTCACCTAATTACACCAGATGCCTCATCTAATCAAAAGGAAATACAAGTGACCGGATGAGTGAGTCTGAAATCTTGCAGAGGAGGCATCTCTCTGAAACTCTGAACTAAACCTGGTGTATAAAATTGGGACTCATAGTGAGCCCCACACCTTATTTTCCTGGAAAGACCCACTTAGGTAACTTCATAGCATGGTGGAGGTGGTGCAATCTCTCTCATATCAAATTCTGCAGCACATGCTGATATTTCTTACTTCATCCTCTTAAGATGTAGGCTATCCCAACAGTACCTTTACTGCTGGTTTAGCAGCACATTCCCTCTGCAGTCTAACTGGATTCTCAGATGTTGAAATTTTGGAAGAAACTCCTCAGTTTTGGTTGAAAAGTCTTCCATTTGGACTAAAAAGGGGTACTAGACCATTTTATTCCCCTCTACTGCTGATGGCAGTAGAGGCCTAGGCCCGATGGCCCAGGAAATACCATAAGTTTTGAATTCCAGCAGGACAGCTTTCCAAGGGAGGGGCAAGGATAAATAAACTATGTCATTTCCCTTTCTAAAGCAAGGATAGGAAGCACAAAACGACTGTGTAGAAGGTGGTCACCACTCTGACCCAATGGCTTCCCTTCAAGCACAAATCTTTCACACAACTTGCAGACTTTATTTCATTATGAGAAGAGTGAAAAAGAAACCTCCTCAGGTTACAAACAACTCCTAGGAAAAAAGCCACAAAAAATGTTTGCTAATTAATGATTCATGATGAAGCCGATCTAATAAATGTGTGAGTGCATGGAGAATAAACTAGGACACTGACAGAAAGGCTTTGGTAGGCGACTTAAAACGAAAGACAACACAGTCCTGAATGAAGGAGCTCACTGGAGACCATAAGAGATGGGCAAAACTACTGCTGTCAAAAGAGCAGAACAAAAGGAGTCAGGCACAGCTGGTGGAAATACACAGTAAAATTTCTTGAGGATAATTTTTAATTATATTATGATGGTCACAAGAGAGAGGCTGAACTTGTGTCCTGATGGAAATTGATTACCCTCCACAAGGTGTCCCTAAGTGAGCCTCCAAACCGAGCCAATGTTTCAAAAGACAGTCTGGCTTCTAGTCATAGCAGGTTAGCAATGTCCTGTCCTTCTAGCAGTGCAAAAGCCAGTCTAATCAGGTGTGAAGCTTTTGATGAATGGAAAAATTAACCAGCATCTAGAGAGAGAATCTGGCACAAGATGAAGAAACCTGGCAGCTGAGACAATAGACCTGGCAAAATTTACAGGAGTTTCATTCCATTTTTGTTGAAGGTAATTCTTTTCTGCTTTCTATTCTACATAGCCTTTCTTTCATTTTCATTCTAGATTGTAAATCCAAATCAGTAAGCAAGCTATTCTGCTGTGTGCCAAGACACCATTCTGCAGAAAAGCACAGAAAGAACTTTCCATTTATTTATCTCTAAACTCTTTGTTTCAAAACATGGCTCTAAAACAAATTTTACAAGCATCTTTTTATGGAATGCAAATAAAATGAGTTGGAATATCTGAGGATATATTAATAACAAAGTAAAGGCAAAGTAAAGTCTTACTAAATTCAGTAAATGTTCTCACAAGCCAATGGAAAATAGTGTTAATTTTTAATAAAGCACTTAGCTAAAATCAGTGTCTTGCATATTGGAGAATTGCTGAGGAAGTGAGGCAGCTCTTTCATATAATTATTTATCTACCCAAAGAATGTGTGCAATATTTTGTTTCAAAACAAAACCAAAACCAAGTATCCGCACTTCAGATTTAGCTAGTGTTTTACCCAAAGACACTTTCTCCTAGCTCTTTTTGAGTATCACCCCTTTCTATCCATCCTTGGATTTCTTCTGCCTTCTTCCTCGAAATATCTGTTGCTTTTTGTCTTTTTCCTTTATGCATAATAGTCCTTCAGAAAAAAGAAATTACACCCATATCTCTCATCCCAATCTCTCATCATACATTTCACCTCCCTGAGTATGGTCAGAGTTTTGAGAAAGGCTTTGTATTGTGTTATCTACTTCCCACTCCCGAAAAAAATTAATTGCATTTTTCCTGACTGACTAGTGGCTCTACCATAGCTTGGCCTTACTGAGATTTTCATATAACTCCTAGAATAAGAAGATATATTTAGTAAAAATAGCCCTTCCGTCATTTCAAAGCTTACCTCAACCAAGGTGCTCAGTGATAAGTAGTTTAGTTTTATAAACATGCAAATGAACATCCACACCGTAGACCAGCTTGATTTATATCCATGTATTTTCCTCCTAAAACAACGTGGTAACCTGCACTAGTAATTAACATCCTTAGCAGGAAGTTTAGAGCATCATTTTTCACACTCTGCTCTAGAAGAAGCTGATGTCCTTTCTACAAAAGCAACAATATAAACTCCAAACTTAATTTTCTCAGGTACTGCTATCACCGAAAGAGAATTGCGTTGTTCTGTATCGATCCAACACTGGCAGTAATTACAGCAGCTGGCACAGTTGATCCCACACGGGGCAGATCCGCGTCTACGTGTGCACCTCATCGTCTCCTGTTACAGAGGAAGTGTGCTGCTGTATTTACTTCCATGTATTGAGGATATAGAGTAAGGGGTTTGTCCCTGGGGGTACATGTATGCCACTATCACCGGACACTTCTAGTGTAAGAATGTCACAACGTGGATCCATCATGGAGCAAAAGTGCACAGGAGCAGATAAATATGTGGAAAATGCTGAGAAATCTGAGTATTTTGCAATCTTTGCATTTTCTCTATTCATATGCTAGAAGGTTGTGGCAGGACAATTAAAAGTGTGATAATATAACATCATTTTGACTAATAAACAGTAATAAGAAACACTTCCAAAACTGCTGTGAGACAATTTTAATGAAGTTGTGTGAATAGCTGCCTCTGACCCTCTGCCATACTGGCACATGAATACTCAAGGATATGTGCACTTACTCACAAGCTAGGGACTGCTGATATCTGAAAGCAAGCTCTTCCAAATCACTACAAGGCAGCAACTTACAAGTTCTATACTGACAAGGAAACTGTTAATATTGAGATAACGGAAGCTTGAAGACAATTGTTGATGTGATTTAAATTTGAAAGCTGAATTTAGCTCACTTTCTCCAATTTAAAAAAAAAAATTAAAAAGAAAGCAACCATCCCATTTCTGGTTCAACTCCCCCCACTGCTTGGGGTAGGTTGAAGGCAGGAAAGAAGAACTATGTACATTTCCTTTAATGAACAATACAGTCATGGGCATGGAGATGTGTGATGTTACAATGGGGAAAAATGATGCTGTTCTTGACTATGTTCTTGAAATTATTTGGAGAAGAAGGTCTTTAAAATTTACAGGTTTCCAATGACATCATGGAATCATAGACTGGTTTGGATTGGAAGGGTGATGATGATCATTATATAGGTGATCTAGTTCCAACCTCCCTGTCGTGAACAGGGACTTTTCATTAGACCAGGTTGGCCAAAGCCCCTTCCAAGCTGGCCTTGAAAACTTCAAAGCATTTCTTCTTAATATCTAATCTAAACCTGCCCTCTGTCACATTAAAGCCATTGCCCCTTGTCCTGTTATTACATGTCCTTGTAAAAAGTTCCTCTCCAGCTTTCCTGGAGCCCCTTTGCGTACCGGAAAGTGCTCTAAGATCTCCCCAGAGACTTCTCTTTTCTGCGCTAAAGAACCCAAATCCTCTCATCCTGTCTTCATAAGAGAGGTGCTCCATCCCTTTGGGGCCTCTTCTGGATTTTGTCCAGCAGATCCATGTCCTTATGCTGGGGAACCCCAGAGGTGATTGCAGTACTCCAGCTGGAGTCCCAAGAGGAATAGAGGGGGACAATCCTTTACTTCTGCTTTTTCTGCTGCTGATTCTGGTACATAGATCTGTGGTGTGACCTTCATTCAAGTCACAGTATACTTTTGTGATGCTTTTATTTCTTTCTATGTGGATTGCTATTGCTTTACATTATAGGCTAGGACAGAATGTCCTACCATAGGTACAGTCATTTCTTCCACAGAAGGAAGCAAATTTCCTCCCTGACTTCTTCATCTTGATAAAGGCAGACATTGATACTTTTTTTCACTTTTTGTGCATCTATTTCATCCCTGTACAACAACTTCTCAGATACCACCCTACCTAGTATGGTAGATGCAATTAATTTAAAAGAGACTGGGACCTGCTGCATTTGAGGGCACTGAGTAGCAGGACAATGAACCTCACTCTGTTCCACTGGTTGTACTTGAGATGCTCCTTGAAGTGTTAAATAAGCTGGAGAACCTTGGGCAGGTCAGGCAGCAGTTTCCAAGGCCTTCAATTATACAGACACACTGTGAATGAACAACTGAGAAAAGATAGCTATAGGAACAGTGGTACGGAGCCAGCAAGAATCTCGAAAATCTAGAATCTAACCTGTAGAAAAATCCTGAGATTTGACAGCCAGGAGAAGAGATATTTTGTGGTGAAAAGAAATAGGGTATTGAACCAGCATAGGGGGATTGTGAGTAATAATGCCTTCTCTGTTGCTTGGGCTCCATATCCTGGACAATGTCATGAAATACAGTTATTGTGCTACCAACAGAAAGTGCCAAGAGGCCCTGAAGGGACCTTTTCACTTGATACTACCACTGGGATTTATAAGTCAAACCCTTATCCCACCTGCACAAGCAAGCCCAAATTCCAAGCACAAATGAGCCCAATTTTAAAGAGCTTGTGGCTGACAGCTACGATCCAAGGAAGATTCCAAAAGAAGCATGCAAGTAAGTCATAACTGAACAAAACTTCATTTCTTTCAAATTTCAACTTGGAACGCACTTTTTAAACTTGTATTTTCCTTGCTTAACAGTTTCTCTGCCTGCATCATCCTTTCTATTCCTTCTTCCCCGAAGACTAGCTGGGAATCCATAGCACAGCTCAACAAAAGACAGTGAAATTAGATCATACTTAAGCTTGGAGAGAAAATGCTTTAAAACTCTATGCACATCTATAAGAGTGCTTAATTAAAATAAAGTATACTTTATTACTCATTACAATATCTACCAAAAAATTTAGTAACAATAAGGTTGTGATATCTTCACACCTGCATTTATGGGAAGATTATTATTAGGTACACACAACACAGCGAAGCTTACCAACAAGGGAGAGAGATGTCAGTAAATATCTTTCATGTAAGAAGTAAAAAAGAAGCAAATGCAAAGATATAGAGTGGGTTTTGTTCTGTTTTATTTAAATTTTCTGAGAAATCAGTTTCTGGGTGAAAATTTGCATTCAAAACTTCATTTTCAGAACACTGGAAGTGTCGTTGAGGTAAAATCAAATTTTAGAGCCCCATGAAGGGCTAAATGGGTCAGTCTGTATAAAGTAAACTGAGTATGGCTATGACCTTGATGGAGAGGACTGCTGAATAGCACATCCACTCCCCACTGCATAGGGTGTTGTGCACAGCTACATGGGCAAGGCACAGAAAGAAGAAGGTGCTGTTCCCTTTGTTGGTTTTTCTCCTGGATTGTTTAGATTTGAAGATGTCCTCTGTGCATATTACATGCTCAATCTTTTTGCCAGAGAGACGCAGTTCCTTCAGACACTTGCAGAGACCCATAATAGTCCGGGATCAACTCAGAGCCCCCATATTTGCCACAAGCCTGCAACAAGGGTGCACCAGGGTGGGCCAAACAGGGGCACGCAGCCCCACAGAGCTGAGGAATTATGTGCAAGGAAGCTTGGGCTTACACTGGGTTTATGCTCTTCAGCCTCCTGCTGTGTGAGCTCCAGAGTGATTTTTAAGGGCTGCTTCATGGGAATTGTGTTGTCATGGCTGAAGTCAAGGTATGCAGCACTCATCTGTTTGAAGAAACAATGAGGGAGAAATCTCTAGCAGATGAAGCCCTTGAGAGAGTTTCTTTTGACTCTTCCTAGCCTTTTTAGAACTGAGAAATCAACCTTAATTGGAATTTAAAGACATGATATGGTAGGAATGACCGATGACACTTGATAGTTGAACCTGAATCAAATGGACAAAACAAGTCATTTATAGGAAATATTTCAAAACAGGGCATTTCAATATGCTTAAATATTTTCTCTTAACCTCTCAGCTCTTTAGATCATTATTCATAATTCATAAAGAATAGTGTAATGTCCACTTAAATACATATGACAAAATGTGCTTTTCCATGGAGTTGCAAAAGCTAATGTATTTTTACATCCAGGTACATTCTTAGAGTAAACCAAATGTTGTAAAATGCCCTTTAGTTTAATTGCATGTATAAACATAGAGATGAAAAGAGAAAACAATGGAGTTTATCCATAATCTTTATCATGACAGCTGTGGGCAAAAAGATCATACTAGTCTGAGGGTAGTCCTACTTTCCTGATCCTGACTAGTTTCATTTCCCATGTTGAAACTAACTTTTAAACTACAAAAAAGTAACTTAGTAATAATAACCATACTATTTGAAAAATCTATTTTTATTTAAGCCAGCTAGTCAATTTCTGACAGGTAGTGTAAACACAGAAAACTGTTCTGTAAACTTGGAAATAGCCACCCTAATAGAGTAGAGTCATCATCTACAACTTTTATCAGACTTCATCTGACAAAATTCACTTTTAAAAGGCTTAAAAGATCATTACAACCTCGATGAGGTACTGACAAAAAGGTAAATAAAAACACCAGAAAACATTTCCACTGTGGATTACTTCATAAATTCTGTCAGTCCACTATGTATTGTATGTTCTTCAGAGATTATGACTGATCCATGACATTTCTGAGACAGCCCATTGCAGTTGCTGTATTATGGCTTTAAATGTAATATCGGACATCACCATGAGAAAAGAATACCCCCAGGAGTCGAGGACAGAAGGTAATACAGTGGCTCTTTCAGTGGTGTGGGAGACATGGCAAACTGCTGCATAGCTGAACAGTTCCCCTTTGTTCTCTGTTCAGCTATGGATCCGATTTCTCTGAATTGGGCTTATTACAATAAATATAGATGCACAACATGATTATTTATGGGAAGAAAACAGACAAAAGAGGTTGAGTTGCTGGTACCTAAAACCTCATTTTCTGAGCTTCTCCCCTTGAGGCCCTTTTCATTTGTTGCACCATTGTATTCTCATTGTTGCTCAATGATACAAGCCTAAGCTGTTCATCAATTTACCCACTCCCCCAGTCTCTTTCTCTCTCATATGTGCTTCCTCTCTCTTCCCATGTTAATAGTTCCCCTGAAATCCTATCACTTTGCTGGAGGATTGATGTAAGTCTCCAGCAATTAACATAATTACAAGCCTGATTATCTTCTAATTGCATTATGAGTATTTGGTTATTCACTACACAAATTAGAGAAAATTAAAGAGGAGCAAGATCCTGTGGTGTGGGCGGTATGCTTTCTAAACTGTTATGATCATCTGAATGCTGTGAGATAAGAAGGTGAATACGTTTTATACTCCTATTGGCTCACAGTTCATGTTGTCATTGTGTAATTTCTTTTTCTTCCTTCAACGGTGTTTTGTGTTGCTGAAAGATGCAGTCCTACTTCATTTGTTTGGGCAAGTTTACTGACAACAAACAGTAAACTACAGTAAATGCGATATCTTTCTATATAGATTCGGCAGAGTAAAATGACAGAAATTCAGACAAAAGACACTCAGATGATAGGCTTCTCTACAACTGAGAAACATCAATAATTCAAATACATAATTAAGAGATACTCTTTGTGGTGACAGAGGACATAAAATAAAAACCATCAAGAATTGCAGGTCGTTGCCTGTCTCTTCTAGGGTTATTGAGGTTATTGCATTATTAGTTAAATAATCAGGGGTAAATTCAAATAGTCAGTAATTGCTAGTGGGCAGTTTTAAGCTTGAATAGGATTTTGATGCAACAGAACCAATATGGGACAGAAGTCACTTTATTGTCAGCAAGGCCAGCAATGAAAAGGTGTGCTTGAAATGAACAGAATGGAAAATCATGGAGAGAAAATTAAGTAAATGGATATATTTTAAAATTATATTTTAAAAAGAAAATAATTGGAGTTTGACCAAAACATGGAGAGCAAAACTTATGACAGGGAAAGGGAGCAGGCTTACAGAAAACATTGTTGCTTTTCCTGTTGCTGGGGTTGAAGATTGTGAATGCTGCTGGAAAAACAGTCACCTCATGCCTCATGCAGGACTAACAACCCTGTTACATGCACAAAACAGTGAGACAGGAGGTGGGGAGGTCTGTTCAAAGTAAACCAGCTGAACTCCCCTGAGCAGTGCTTTGAGCATCATGTGCTGACTTCTACCCTAAGTAATTGCCAACTCTTCTTGTGTTTTGGGATAACTCAGTACCTGTCTGGTTATGAGCCAAATCTTGCTAATGTTCTTCATCTTACAGATGTGCTGTTAATAGAAGTTAACTTGGCAATGCTCAAAACTGGTGTCTCTGAATGAATTTACAGGATACAGCAGTGATCTAATATCAGTGAATATAACTTTACCTTCTGTACCAAGGGACCTGTAGTACCCTCTTGGTCCCAACATTCCCAGATAGTGCAAATGGCACCCAGACAGAAGTGAATAAATTGATGACATTTGCTTATTTCAAAAGGGTCAGCACACAGTCTTTGGTCCGGAATTTTGTCTTCTGACCTGGGAACTGCATGGTGTGGAATTCAAATATGTGACCTAAGGCTCTGTAGCTGTGAAGTGTTCACTATGAAAACACATTTCCATTCACATAATTTCCTTCAACTTACCCGGTGCATTCAACTGCATTCCCCTCTGGGTTTGTCTGGAGAATTAGGAGCTAATGAATGTAACTTTCTCAATCAAGCAAAATGCATACTGCAAAACTTGCTGCTGTTTGCATGCAAAGGGGAAATTTTAGCTTTGATCTCCTTGTATCTCCTTGCATATCACCATATGACTTGCTGTCCAGACTATTCCCAAAGACCTTCCAACAAAAAAATCACTAATAACACTCCCTGTCTGCAAACATCTCCTATTGCTTAGCCAGAAGTTGCAAAACTAGAAGCGTGGATCCTAAATAGGGCTGCAATCAGGTCTCACTGTCTTACTTGATCTGTCTTATTCGAACTTCTCTATTCATACCTCCTTAGGATGGGAAGGAAAAGAATGCCATTTTTCCACATCCTTTAGGACACCAAAGTATATCTTTCTTTGTAAAGCTCTTAAAGTCCATAACTTTACTGATGAAAGAAGCTGGGCATTATTAAAACATCAATCTAAGACAAATTTAAAGAGGAAAAGAGAACAATCTTAATTATCTATCACTCTACGACAGTCATAAAAAAACCCCACAACAACAGAAGAATTTTCTTATAAACAAATGTATACATATTTTCATTTGATGCTGCCAAGTGTGTACGGAAAACTCTGGGAACCAATCACCATGTGCTTCATCTGATCCATCCAGACAGAAAATAGAGAAGCCATACACCATATGAAGCCTTAACGGATAATTTTAAAGTATTTTTCAAGTGGGTTTAAAATAGATTCAACATTATACTGAATTTTTTCAAGTACGCAAAATTTCATGTAACTTTTTAAAGCTGTAGAACTTTAATAGCTGTAGACAGTGGGCCAAATTCAGCTTTAATGTAAAACACACTGAATTTAATGAAAAGCTTCATTGAATTTACTGGCAATTTGCCCAGTTGCCACAGAATTCAGTTTTGCACCGTCTTTCACTTTCCTCCCACTGCTTCTCAAAGCTGTCATATGTATGTAGTCTAGAAGTTTTCAGAAGTCCAGGACTGGTAGTGAAAGTGAATTTAATAGTCTAATATCAAAGGGCCCATGGAGAAAAGCCACCCTGCAATTTTGTCAGGGAAAGTAAACAACAGATCACCATTTTCACTGCTGCCTTTATAAAAGGCCATTTTTAAAATTCTACAAATACTTTGCTCTGAATGGCATCCCTGAAATTTAAACTGAAGCCTGGACTCCCAAGTGAAAGAATGAATTTGAAGGAAATAAATGAGGATTTTTTTTCTTTTGCGCTAGCACTTGACAGTCCCACTTTTACAAGAAATTCTGAGCATCTGATTATGGACAAAAGACACAAGCATTTCCTTTAAGAAATCCTGTGCAGTATATGGATAAAATTTCCACAACAGAGTGACACTGAGACCCAAATAAATTGTCCATATGTGTTCTCTACAAGTTATGCAAGCAATTTCTAGGAGGCAATACTCATGACAGGATAGTCTAGAGCCATTTCAGATTGTTTTAAAATGGAAAGCAGTACATGACTTAGGAGGCAAACGGTAATACCACACCATGGCTATCCTCAAATTTGAAGTGTTATCTTCCTTTTTGATGTAAAACTCCTCCACCACAGTGAAAAGAAAACAAAATATTGTTTCCCTGCTTCATTACTTTAGTAAGAAGGATTGACGACATGCTTAGCTGGCAGGAAAAAATAATTTATTTCTCTGTCACCTTATTTGTTCACCTGCTGCAAGGTAAATAAAAGCTAAGTCACTTTTTATTTATTTAGCTTTTGCAAGACACCCATACTGAAATAGCTGGCATTATCTATTACATATAGACACTCTATTATACTGATCACAGAAAATAAAAACAGTGTGAGACCACCTATAACCAACTTCAGTCTTAATAGTTAATACTTGGTGAATGTCTTATTTTTTCACTTACCACTCTTCCAATTCATAATGTGTTTTGAAAACGTAACTTAACTTATTTCATGTTCAAAATGTGCCAGGAAAGTAAACAGTCCACATCTAGGAGTTTTCAGTGTCTGGCTTTTTCTGTTATCACAGATCTATTAGTTTTAATTAGTAAAATATCTTTGTCATAACAGTAGAAAAAAAAATTACCCGATTAATATATTTGAAAATGCAGTTAAGAGCCGATTCCCATGTTAATTTCTCAGAGAAATTTCCCACTAGGGCGTGGCTGAAAGCAGAGAAAGTGAGTTGGGATTGTACAGAGATTACTATGCATTAGCGTAAAGCGTATCTTTTCCTGTGAAGTGAAGAATGGTATAAGCGCCACACTCAAAATGAGAGTATAAATTTGACTCAACAAAGCAGCCTGCTTCCAGGAGCTTGCTTCACTCTCTCATTTCATAGCACAAATAAAATGCTTTTTTATCCTGCCTTTGCAAATAGTGTCAAACATTCTAAATAAAGTAAAATGTTCTATCAAGGGGACAAGCAAAGAAGTTATGTTTCAGGAGGTTGCCTGATAGTGAAACGAGATGCAAGGTAAGAAGGTAATATGGCGAACTCATACAAGGCCACAGAAGTGAATGTAGTGGCTTCACTTTTTTCTCTTTCATGCCGTCTTCAGCCCATGCAGCCTTGAACTCTTCCTTGTCACTTTGGTGGATTAGCAATTGGCTCCGACATTCGGCTGCCTGCTGCATGGGCGGACCCATCAGAGCTGGCTTAGTGGGGTGTGCTTTTCCAGAGTCTGTAGAAAGAATTGAATTCATACTCTTCTTAGCCATAACAAGAAGTTGTCACTTTCTCCACAGATTAGAAACACAGGCAACATTTCTCCTTCTGCCACGCGAATTCTGGTAGGCACTTACTTTACGGTAAATAAACTTTACTTAGTTTACGGTAAATAAAGTTGATTACTGTTGCAGTGTTTGCCTATAAAAATACTGCTATTTCAAGAATGCATGAATATCTTTCAAATTTCCTTTTTTTTACTTTCAAATCCTTGTTACTTTCAAATTTGTCAGAATTCTGATTTTGGAAATATGCAAAAGTTTTCTGAGAACATGAACATAATTTCCTCCCCTTGAGTTCCCCTGTTGCTATGCTAGAACAGGTCTGAGGCTTCATCTTTCAAATGGTCACTTACATATTTAAAATGACGTGAGCACATTTGGTGGGGGAAACTGAAACTACCAGCAAGAGGGAGGGCATTCACCTAAGTGGAAAATCCAGGTTCAAGCCTCTTATGTAAAACAGACAGAAGAACAAACTGACTTTTGTTCCCTCTTGGTTCACAGACGTCCATTGGCTGGTTGTCTGTGTTAGGTCTCATTCAGGCTTAACCAGAAAATCCTTCTTGAAACTGAAGTTTTGCTGAAATTGGTATATTTCTGGGAAAAGAAAAAAGTCTTCTCATTTCAGCCAGCCAACATTTTCACTGAGAGATTCTGACACGGTTCTCATGGTAAAAATGGTATTTTTAAATTTTTATTATGATTCAGTAGTGCTATATTTATGTACAGTACATTACATTCTGTGTTTACTTAATCCGAAAAGATATAACAGTAATATATGGAACAGTTATGCACAGTGGGAAGACTTTATGTATATACTTGATATATTAACCTGCTATTGTTGTATGTTTATGGAACAGCAGTGCAAAAATATAAAATACTATAGCACTTGATCTTTGATGACAATATTATGCTAATAGATCACACTTTTTGTCTTCTGAAGAGATTTTTCCTTTCCACTGTAAAAAATCACCACCTCCCATTATTTTTTCAACACTGTTCTATATGCATTTGCCAATAGCAGATTCTGCATTTTCCACACAATTCTGGGGCCAAAAAGGCAAGATATATTCTGAGGTAGACTTGACATCATACTAGAACACGCTTACATGTGCACTGTGAAGAAATACCAGCATCCTCAGCTTCTACCAGCCACGTTTGAATGCTGGCTTTGCTATATTTTGCAGCTCTGGACCAGCAGCCATGACTTTGGTCTCCGCTTTCAAATTAAACCAAAAATGTAAAAAGTTGTCTCCAATGTTTCTGTTGGATAAGTATATAAGCTTGCTTTTAGCATTTTTTAAGAAACACTGGATTTTATTATACCATCATTCTGGACTTGCTGTGGTCTTTCAGGCTAACAGTAAAGGACAAAAATAGACAAATTAAAGAGCTAGTCAAAAATATTTTGGCAGGAGGTCCTTGCACAGGAGACCAGGGACTTAAAGTGAGAATCTGATGTTTTCCTCACACTCATAATGTCTTTTTTTGTCAGCAGCTGAAAATCTAGTTAGCTGTCTCCAGAGCAGTTCTCTTGGAGCACATTTACAGAAACCACCAATGAGCTAATAACAGCTGGGAAATAATATCCTGGCACCCACATTTTATCTCAGGACTGCAGCAGGTGGCAGTCACTGTTGTGCCATAATTTTCCTCTATTTTCTAGAACCGGTTTCTCCAGCAATCTGTGCAGAATTCAACTTCAGCATCAGTAATTCTGAGCTGAAATTAGTTTTCCTCCGTTCACTGCACGCTGCTATTACCAAGAAATTTCCTATAGACTCAAAAATGCGTCTTGCATTAATGATCATTCTAAATCACTTCAGGCATCTTATATGTCCATAGTTTCCTCATCTCCAGCATCTAGTTGAAATGTAAGAGAAAGCCTGGGCAAAGAACTAAGAACACCTCTAAACTTTTTCTAAATTTGAGTTATTTTAACATAAAGGATGGCTGCAACTTTTTTCATAAGTTTAATTTTTCTGCCTTTGTTTGTCTTCATGCTGCTTACAGCGTCTTTTTGGGTACTTTTTGTCACCTTAGTTGAGGATGTTTAGAGCTGCCGAAACCCAGCAGGAAAGGCTTATGTAACCGTGGTTGACTCTTTACAGCTTGGTGAACGAAGCATAAACAGTTCTCACTTGTGAGATTCTGTTTTTCCGTTCCACCACTTCAGTGGACAAACTTCTTGCTGTGACACACTTGACAGACGTTGCAAGAGATTACATGAGCTCATGGAGGTTAGGGCTACCAGAAAGAACTGCCGAGCGTACATGGGCATATCAAATGAAAGACCATGCTGTACTCGTGCTCTTTGCTGTAATCTACTTCTACCCTCCACAGGTTATTTTCAGAGACAAGGGGAAGTGTGTTCCAGTACAGGAGTTCTTAAAAACTGAATTTAATATCCAGAAATTTATTTTCTGTATTTTGAAATTAGCCAGCAAACTTTCTGTCTTACTAATTAGGCCAGTATTCTTCTAAAGGGCATCAGTTTGCTTCACTTTCAAATTTACTTATGGGGAATTACGTAGTGCAACTCCTCCAGGACATTTAGGTCCCTGTTCACTATATTTTCTTTCAAGTGATTTTGATAAATGGACATACTGATGTTTCCTAACCACAGTAGATGATTTTAAAGAACATCTTTGAGGTACAGACCAAAAATTTTCACATATGGTACAGTTCAAGTGAAAAACACAGCATAATTCATTTATCCTTTGGAGAACACAACTTAGTAGAACTCTGGGCTACAAAAATACAAAGTTATATGGAAAAACAAGTCACTAGTCCAACTTATACCTACCCCACTGTAAAACACATCCCTCTAACAAGAACAAAAACCTCATGGATTTAGGATTACTAAAAAAAGCCAGTGATAATGACTTCCACGTATTTCTTTTTTTTCCTCTAAATCTCAAGACAATTTTAAAACTGTATTGCTGCTTTCTTCTAAGTATCATAGTCCTAAGGGAAATTTTATTAGTGTAATTGAAAAAGTAAATAAATAGAAAGGTGAAATGTACCCTCCACCATCATACACTTATTTTTATGTCTTTCTTCCTGCTTTAAGTCAATTTTTCATCACACTGACTAAATTCACTTGAGTCCATATTTCACTCAGATATCTTTAGAGCATCTCTCTCTTTTCTCCTCTCCTCGAAAATTAGGTTTGTCACTATAATGTTTGTGACAAGTCTTTATGTTTAAAACCCACCAGTTTGCCTCATTTACCATACTAATATGCCTGAAAAGAATCATACTAATATTTTAAGAATAATACATTTATTATATTATTGTACTATCACTGCTGATCATCCACTTTAACTTGTCTGACAAAGAACTGCTGTAATGAAATAGCGACTAAGAGCAAGGCTTTATGACATGGCATAGTCACTAATTTGTCTAGAAGAAATGACATTGGAGGGTATCTTGTGCGTTTCCCATTTCATTTGAGATAACCATGATGTTTTTTTAACACAAGACCTTAGACTCCTTAAATGGCTGCTCGTCCATTACATTTGGAAGCACTTCCTAAATAGGGTATGAAATCATATATTCATGTTTTACAGAGACCTTAATGGGGAGCAAACAATGACAGCTGAACTTAACACTACTCAACACTTAAATTTAGCTGGGGAATTTCCATCCTAAATTCAGAAAACATCTTCTTAAAGATAAACACTGAAATATATTGAAGATGCATATTATACATGAAGTATTTTATTATTAACCTTGTCTGACATCTAGTAAACACTTCAGAAAAGCTCTTTTGGTCTCTACTTCATTGATTTTAATGGAAAGCAGAGACCTATTCTATAAAGTACATATAGAAGGCCATATACCACAATGCAAGTAATTTGGCATACATCCATAAGTCTTGAAAGGAGAGGCACTTAGAAGTGTGAATGTGAATTGCTTTGCAATCTGCAGTGTGGTAATATAGCTGTCAACCATATTTCATGTTGTGCAGGACTATGGATAGAAAGCATCTCTGAAAAACATCATTTTTAACTAGCAGAGACTCAATGACTGACATCCAAATACTTTTTTTTTTCTACTGAGGTCTAGAAAGCCTTGTGAAGAAGTGCAGTAAAGAAGACTACCTTTCATAGAATGTGAGGAACTTACCTAAAATGCGGTTGAAATATGAAAAATCCTTCTACAGAGTGTGCATGTAATATTAAAGAAAGAGAAGATCAATGTACTTGCATACAGCCAGAAATGTGAAAGTTGGTGGTTTTGGAAAGGAGGGTCTGTGACTCCCTAAAAGGTTTCAATTCCTTCTGAGTTTGCACCCTTGAGTTTTACTTTGGGTTATGGGGCGAAAAAAATTATGCTCAAAACAATACCTATCAAGCTACCAAAGATGCTCCTTTCTTCAAGATGAAATCATTACAAACCACCAAGTCTTGGCAGCCTTTCTACCTGAAATTTTCTGTTCTATAATATTCTCTGCCTATTTAGCTTCACCGAAAAATTTACAAATTTTGGCATATCTCATCTGAGTTTTAGTTTGTACCAGATCATGAACACATGAAAATCTCTACTTGCTTCTGCTTTCATTATGAAAGTTTCCCTACCATTTATACATGGCCATCTAAATCAGACAGTAGTGCTGAATCAATGCATTACAGTAATCTGTAATGTGTTAATTCATCTGTAATGCACCCACATTCATCTAAAAAGAGACAAATCTGACTTCTGTAGCAAAATGACATGATTTCTGTTAAAATCTTTATTTTCTTGCACAATTGGTTATCTCACTTTCAATTACTCTTTGATGTGTTATGTGTTCTGAGCAAGCCATCAGATTTCTCTATGGTGCAGTTTCCTACTATTCGGTAAGATCAGGATAGCATTTACTTCCGTAAATTTGCCTAGACAACTTGGGACAAATGACTGAAAAACAATTATTACTTTTATGTTCTAACCACTGTATGAGCCATATATAGGAAAAAGAGTATAGCATTCACAGAACTGGCATTTTAAAATGAAACAGGTTTTAAAAATTCAGATTCTGGAGTGATGGGAGGGTTTGAGTTATATACCCAGTAATGCACTGAATGCAATATTCTTGCTTAGATGGAATTAATCTTTCAAAAGCCTCTTCACCACTAGAAGACTTAGAATTTAATAACCAGTTCGAGTTGGTCCAATTCAGGATGTAATCAAAAAAACTTTTCTAAAGAAACAAAGAAAATACCCCCGCATGTTTGGTGTCATTTAGCTTCTACCACACACTTGGTACGTTTCATTCTATATCTCCCTACTTCTCAGAACTCAATTATAATTAAAAAGAAACCAAAAACGTTTCAAATTTTTAAGAAGGAAACCAATGCTTTTGATAGTGGATAAAGCCAGGGTCAGTGTCTGATTCGCTGAAACCTTCCCAGGCACGAGACATGTTTTCCCCTGGGGTCATCAGGTCCAGGCAAGCTGCATTCTTTCTGCCAGGCACTTTGTAATGTGCAATGAACAGTGTCATTTATTTTCATTTCCTCATACTTAATTGCATGCTTCTTGCTTCCAATATTAAGTCAGAAGGCAGGTGGTAGAAGCAGTAAACTAAACTACTACTAGCTGTTGGAGTTACGGACCGTGCTACTCTCCTTTTGAAACAACCCGATTGTTTACAATTCAGCAGAAACTGCTGAACTGGAAAAACACTTGCTTCCATTGCACATTCAATAGAGATTTTTTTCTTTTATTCGGAAAAAAAGAAAACCAAAAAAGCTTAAGAAAATACAGGCTACTTAAATTTATCAACATTTTATCACAGTAGTAGGAAGCAATATATAAAGTTACTGTCTTTTGTAAATGTACCACAATTATTTTTAAGGTGTATAGGGATGCCTGCTTTAGCCAAGTAACATGTCAGTAACGATACTTCTGGAATTAATGAATTCAGTAGTAAGCTAGTTAAAAATTTAATGATCATGCCTGAATACAGAAATAAGACATTTATTAGGTATGCAAAATTTACAGTTATTGTATTTGGAATGAAAGTATTTCATTCATTGCAGAAGCTAGTATTTATTTGATTTTTCCCTCTTATAATTAACAAAATAAAGTTTTATCAAAGATCTCACTAAAGAACTTAACTTCACCTTCATGAAGCACCTGGACTTTACTTCTGATGTATTTTACAGATGGCTATGTCACTTATACAGACAAGTCAGATTTATTGGCATATTTATGCCACTTATTGCATGCATATGTAGCACTTTATAAGGTAAAAGAACTTTTTCAAGTAGTAACTTTTGCCACAGATCTGTGTTATTGTTGAAATATTCTGCTGAAACAGATACTGGAAATCACTCCATATTGCTGTTAAAAAAATGACAAAGGGGAAAAACTAGAGTAACAATAAATATATTCATGTTTCCTTAAAAAATTTCAGTTCTCACTCTAATGATTTCTAACTCTACACAAGTGTTTTTATAAGAAAGGAGGTCCCAGCTATTCCTTCTGAAATTATCTAACAATGCTAAGTCATAAATACAAGATTTCTACAAATATTTGCTTATTTGCATAATAATACAAGCGTTAGTAACATAACCAGCAAAAATTCACCATATCAGAACACGCTCTCCATTTTAGTTCATAAGTTTCTTATGTACATGTCCTTGTATGCTAATTAATAACTCTAACGGTATACAATTTCCTGTTTATCATAAATACAGTGCATTTTCTGTATTGCCCTACTAAAAGATTATTGGTGCTGTTATTACAGGATAGCATATTTCAGCTGCAAGAAAATCAAATACAGGCAAGTTCAGGCTCAATCCTGCTAATTTTTTCATGCAAAATTCTACATGGAAGACTTTACACCTTGGCACTACACCCTCTCGAAGTCAGCAGAGCTCTGACCTAACGAAGGATTGCCTTGCTTGTCCAATAAAATGGAATTGTGGAGCTCCATATCAGGAGGAATGAGACATCCCATTTAGAAATAGCAGCAACATCACAGCAGGCATACATTATGAAACCAAAATCCAGTCCTAATCGCTTTCTGAATTGCTGTCTGAAAAAAAGATTATAAGCAGGTGGGCAAAAATTAAGTTACATTCTTAACTTTTCCCACTACCAGTAATTCTTGACCGAATTTTTTTTATTTTTATAAAAAAATATTTTCTTCATTAAATCCTATACTGCATCCAGACCATTCTAAACAAACTGAAGATCCAATTACTAAGAAATGAGTGGGCAAAACTTCAATATTTTGAAATATCAAAATTCAAAACATCAAATTTTGATTTTCTTGTATGATGTGGCTTTTAATATATTTAATGTTATTTCCTTTCAGTGAAACTCAGGTTTGTAGACATAGTTTCTAAAGGTACTCAGGAACCTCATTAGATGTCAAAGAATTAATATAGTTCCATTAAAATCAATGGAAGTTAAACATCATCTGAAAATCCCAATCAGTCTTTTTTCTTTCCATTCTTTAGCATTAAAACCTCATCGGAAATATGACCTTTAAGGCCACAGTTTCAATCTCATTAAAATACCTGTTTCCTAAGTGGTGAGCTACTTTGTTCTGCCTTACAATCATTGGTGAAGGACCAAGAAAACTTGACATGGGGTGAGCAATTTGGAGCTGACTATCACTTTCCAGATCCAATTGGAAAAATTTAGAGTGATCTCCTTTTGACCTAGGCACCTGAAATTAGGTGAGATGCATCAGACCTTACGGACTAAAAATAAGTTCTTTTGGATGCATCTTCAAAATATGGAAGACCTTTTCTCCATCACTCTGCCTAATGTTTTTTGCTCCACCTCCCAGCCCCTCTCTTTTGATCTGTATTTTAAGACAAATTAAAGACAAACCCACAAAAAAACCAAAAAGGTTTATCCCAACTGAATATAAGGAAGGCTTTTAAATTCTGAAGGAGAAAGGGTTTAAGATGTTCCTTTGCCCTCAGGATTCTCTATCGACAAATTCTTGGTAACAGTACTTTTGAATCATTTTGCATCACCAAAGTCCACCCACATAATGAAGAAGGAGCATAAGGAGCAATTTCAGTCTTTCCCTACTCCAGTAATGCACTATATAATAACTTTTTGAATATAAAAACATTCCTGTTTTTTGGGGGGGTGAGGGAGGACGGAGAGAGAGGGGAAGGAACAGGACAGTCTTCACTTAATAGAATTCCTGGCATCCAGGTTAGCTAGCAAAATTTCTCAACAAGTCCTGGGGAGACCTAGGAATGTCACATGACAGAAATGACCTAAGAAAGCTCATGCACTTAGGAGAAACTGCAAATATCAAAGGCAAGGGACTATTCAAAGTGTTTAATCTACACAGTTATGTTACATTTAGCATGCATAGGGGAACAGACCTCTGGCCACCGAAGAGTCACAATATAGAGTCTTATTAAGCACTGTTTTCAAAATCCAAAGGGGAATGAGTCTCTCCTCATACCTCACAGTCTTTCCTCCCAAAGACAGCCAGATGCAGAAGCATTTTCCAGCTCCTGTCCTGCCACAGAATTTCATTAGGAGAGACAGAGAAAGTAAGATGGTAGCAAGGTGAGCGATGTGGATTACAGCCCACAGCAGGAGAGATCCAGGATTCATCACTTGATTAAAAAAATAAAACAGTAAATTTTGCAAAATTAAATGCCTTATACCCAAAAGACAATTAAGTCTCTCTTTCTGTAAGAGAAGGCCCTAGTTACTAAGGCCTTAGTAGTCCTTTATCCTTGCATACTCAGGAATCCGTTAGTGGGGAAACTTTTTGAAGTGGGAATGCTGGAGGGCAAAATTTCCACACATGTAACTGATAGACAACTAACAGCTACCAGTTAAGTTATATAGGTTAGTTGGAGAAAAGAATGCTTACTTTGTGAATTCCAGTAGGGCTTGAATAGGATGTAAAAGACCATGCTGCTCTGCATGGTTAATGCATGGTTAATGCATTTGCATTTCTCCTGGCACTATCCAAAAAAAGACATGTCTCTGTACTGCAGACATTGATAACTCAGGATGCAAATGCTCCTGGCCTTATCCTGCAGCTGATCTGGGGTATTTTGAAATTAGGCAAGATAAGTACTCACAGTACTAAGCATAAAAGTCTGTCTGTAGAGTCCAGCCTGACATGTTTTTGGAAATTAAGGGTTATTCCCAAAGGACTGCACTGTTTGTATTTTTAAAGTAAATCAAAAGCATTGACTTTTGCAGACACAAGACCAAATTCCTCACTGAAAAAAATCATACAATTTAGAAAAATAATGATCCTCCAAAGATATATTGGTGTCCAGCCAAGAAGACTGCTGAACATGACTACAGCACTAGAAGAGACATGCAGGCCTGCCTGCAACACAGATTGCTTTGGGCTAATAGAACCAAACCATCCAAACTGCAAAATCCACTTCCTTATACCTTTGTGGAGGCCAACAGGTATTTTTTTGACTGCAGTTGTGGTACTGCATTTGGAAGCATCCAGAAGTGTTTGAGGGCTGGCTGTAACTAGAAGTATCTCAAACTTTAAAAGAGACATCTAGTATTTATGCACAGAAATGCCTTTCATGTTGCTATTTGAAGCACATTCAGTGTGTAATCTCGTAGATCACTCACTCACACGTCATGTCTATGTATCTACAAATATCCAAACTGCAGTGTTTGTTTTTCATCTATCCAGATGAATACCTCAAAAAATAACACTTACCCTTTGACATGATAAATGACTCTGTGGGGATTTTTTTGTTGAGATGTAAAACTCTGGAGAGTCATGCAATAATGCAATCTAATTAGTTTTTTAGATGGTGCAACATCATTCGGGGTAGAGATACTTTCCAAATAATATTATCAGGATTGTCTTTTCCCTACCTCATCAGTAAATCGTCTCCATAAACACAGATGTGCACAAATACACTGCCATACACTATCCAAATGACTGGCCTGGATCAGATAATTTCTGCTTAGACAGACCACTGTTTTTTGCTGAATTTCATTTAGAAAGGCTTTTTGAGTTGTAGACAGAACCTTTACAGAGTACACATTGATGAGTACATGTTGAAAATGAAGAGAAAAATATTTCTAAGTTCTGTCAGTCCCTATACTCCATTTCAATCTCATTTTCTATGAAGGCATTTGAAAGCAGTGGAGAATCAAGTTTGAACCTTTATTTCCTACTTCAGTTTTCTCATGTCCAAATTATAAAAGGCAGATCCTGATTCTTTGGGTACTGCGATTTGATTTACCTTCAAAGACGCATTTTTTTCTACTTTTTGCTGTATAGTTGCTCACAGCTGAAATTGCTCAGTCATAATGAAAACACACTTACTGCATTTCAAATGCTTGCATTTGGGGAATAGTTTCTTTTTATTTAAAGTTATCTGCAAGGAAAAATATTGGCAAAATATACCATTCTTGAGAGAGTTTTCAGAAAAAGTTAAGAAAAGATAAAAAGGAATATATTCCAGGTGCCTATTCTGTTGAGCTCTAATTTGAGTAACTCTAGTGAAATGCTGATGTTTAATTTTGCTATTATTTCTGCTCAGGATTTTCCCCTCCCCTCTTACAGAAGCTTACAAGAGTACCATGCAGTTTCATAAGAGGGCTGGATATGTTAATTTATCCTTAAATTTCTTACCCTTGCCCCTAGCAAATGGACTGCAAATTATATAAGGTAACTACTTTTGTCAAACTGTAAACAGAACATGTTTCAAGCCATCTACTCATTAGAAGTGTATGACTTCCATGAGCTGCATTATCAGAGCCAAATGTTTCATAAACTACAAAATGACATGTTTATTCTGTTTGAGGTACTTAATTCTTAAATTTCCTCAGTCATTCATGCTAACAGAAAAACTAGGTTATTGCCTTCTCAGTAAGAAGCAACAACTGAAAAAAAAAATTACACTGTAGCAAAGGCACAAAATTCTTAAACCTTGATGCACCTTCCAAAAAGCTACCATGAAGTTCTCAATTTTCTTTTTTCTTTACCCCCCTAAACCCTTTTTTCAGTATTGCAAGTTCATTTACTAGCAAAATATGTCTGCTGAATGGAAGAAACCACTTATTCTTTACCAATACTTTGCAGCTAAATTATACTGAGGGAAGTATACTTATTAAAATACATACATTGAACAAAATTTGGATGAAGTATTTTTCTCTAATCTTTAAAGTTACATAACTACAAAAGATAATGTTAGCAAATGAAACATGTACGTGGCTAATTAATGCACGTGATTAAAATAGGGTACATAATTGTCTTTTCATTCCCATTTAGGCCCCTATTCAAAAAAGCACTTAAGAATATACTGCTCTTTAATGTGCCTACTGTACTTCTTTAGGCATATGACCAACCAAATATTTAAGGATGCACTTAGGCATGTGTTTAAGAGGTCTGCTGAAACCAGATGTTAGACTAGAAGAGCATGTAAAGGAGAGCACTCATCTCCCTTGGATTGAAGAATCTATTAAAAATGCTTCTGAATCAAAAAGAAGCACAGTAAAACAGAGTAAATGTTCATCCCAACTGAAAGGAAAAGCAGGAAATGCTCTCAGAGGCTGACAAAACCTGCTGTTTCTATCACCAAGTCCAAAGAAGTAAATCAAAGTAAGGAGTAAATACAGAAATTCACAGCACTTGCTGCAAAATCCTCTTCAGAGTTTCTTGAAATCAGTGATTAAGATCTTCCCCAGTGAAGAGGACAGGAAAGGCTGTCATTACACTGGCTGGTATCACAACTAACCTCTACACAATTAAAGTGTATTTGCTTTGTTACTTAGAAGACTGTCTGCTTAGTAAACTCATGATGTAGCACAGACTGTTTGTTCATAGTTTTACTTTTTTCATTATCACAATGCCATAGCAACCTAAACACCAAATATTTATTTTCTTTCTCAAACATTGCAAGTTATTTTATGAAAAAATTTTATGCAAATTGGGCAATACATTGACTCATTCTGTTTGTCTCTCTTACATGTATCTCTAAGGCATCTATCACCATGGTGCCTAAATGCTGTGGTACCGTAGTATTTGCCAGCTTTCTTGTATTATAAGTGGTATCATCATTTTTGCCCACTTTTATATAGCCTTTTTATATACACCATAAGGAAGTATCAGCTAGGACAGAATAGTCATGGATTAAATGCAAAGAGATGTTTTCTGTAGTAATAAACAGTAGTAAAATTAATCATCCTTACTGTTTCCTTCAGTGTTCATTTACTCTGAAAATACAGCTTCTACTAGTAGAAGGTGCTCTGTTGATGAAGGCTTCTCTGATTTCAAAAATCCTGGACTCCACTTAAAATCACTTGCATTCCACCTCCAAACCAGCTCTTATAACCCACTCCTGCCCACACAACGCTGCACTGTCCTAACAATTTTTTGTAGTACATAATTCAACTTATTTCCCTCCTTAGAACTCATTCAGAGTGCATCATACCCTAAAACATACTGTGATCATTTTAGATCCAGACCAATGTCTTCCTACAAACAAGTTGTGTTACTGTGAGACTCAGGCTATGTAAACAATCCTTGCAGAGCTTCCATGCTACTACAAAACAGATGAGGGACAAGAAACGGTGACAGTTGTAAAGATACACCTGCTGCTGAATGTAAAAGTTAAGACCTTTATTTCCCCTTCTCCTCCTTTAACAGCAGGCAAATGGGGAGCACAGGAAACTGCAAATAAACTTTATATTTGAAAAAACTAATGTGGGCCAAAACATTGTGATGGTGTATTTGGCTCAACTTAAAATAGAATGATTTTTCTCCCAAAATATTAAAAACGTGTAAGAAGAAAGAAGTGAAATGGAAAATTGCTAAAGCTGAAGAACATTACACAGAAAAAAAAGCAGCATTTTTTCTAACAGCTCTGAGATTACATGAGAAAGAAAGAAAGGATGTGGAGGAGGGGGAGAGGGAGGGAGAGGTAAGACAAGGCAACATGAAGCAGACCAAAAACAGAATATGAAATAATTGTTAAGGAAAGACTAAAGAAATTAAGAGAGAGCACAAAATCAACAGAGGCACATTCAATACTTTAAATATTCTCTAGAGCAGATTTTACATAAAAAGTTTAAATATAATTGGACTGCTTATCATTTATAAGGCTGGATGTTTTGCAGTTCATCCTGCCATGGGCCAGACTGCTTCCACTTCTTTTACCTACAGCATGTTTTATTCTGTTGAGTTTATCTTACTCCCTGCAATGCTACATCATAGTTAAGATTTAATTCTTAGCCAAGATTTTAATTTAAAACCTGTTTTTTAAAACATGGATAAGATAGGACTATTATTGCAAAATAAGCACCTCCAAACAGAAAAATGTCTCCCTTTTTAGTTGTTACTAAGGATGGCAACAAAGTTTGACAGCTGACATTTGGGGAAGCAAAAGCGCTTGAAATACTACATGAATAAAGCATGTTTTGTCTTTCTTAATGGAACATATACAGTAAAATACTCTCCTCTGAATTTAATATTCAGATTCTTCATTTATCATGATGCTTTACCACCAATGAAATGTACTGCATTTTTAGCACATCCAGACTCATATGAAAGTGATGATTTTTATATATATACAGCACCTTACATCTTCAAAGAGTTTGTAAATAGCAACACCTTCATTCTCATCCTATTTCGTTAATGCAAAATGCAAGACTTGACATCAGAAATACGTAAAACAAGAAAATTTAGATTTTTCAAAGTTCAACTGATATTAGAGAGATCTAAAATTTCCACTGATATATGGGAAACTTTGTCTAGATAAAAACTAGGTCTCTGTGAATTTCCACTCTGTGGAGGTGGGCACAGGCATGAAACCTCTTCCTTTGCAGAAAATAAATGAACATCACCATTTCTTTTCAGTATTACAAAATGTTTTGTTGACTGAATGTTCACAACCTCTGCCTTCCAAGGTATCAAATAATATCATTGATCAGATATAAATGAATCAGTCAAACCTGTTCAACTCATAACCGACCCTTTTTCTATGTTCTAGAAATGAGTGGTTGTATTTCTGTATAGCCCATGGCTATACATATAGCCATATAACTGAGGCATAGCTTAAAACCCTGCCACATCATATAGGTTTATATGACTGCATATGCTATGTTTCAATACATTTTTGAAATTACTTAATTTGATATATCTTCTTGCAGCTGGCCTACTGAAGTTCAAGATTGCTAGCACAGCCAGTTGCTGTGAGAGTTCAACCCTTTTGTACAAATGACTGATAACACTGTGACTGCTGTTAAATTCCTGGACAGATTTAATGAAGCTCATCACCCTCTAGATCTGAAACCTCTTCAAGCTGCTTTTCTAAAGCCACATAACAAGTGTTTTGTCCTTACATTACCGTTGCACTTTTTCTTCCCTTTCTTAAAGGAATTTTCATTCTTCTAGTTCTCATGGGAAATTGTGTTGAAATTCAGGAACCTGACTTTAGGTTGCTTTGAATATTCCCATTGACTTCAGGCCATAAAAAAGGAAAACTGTGAAGAAGAGTTATATTCTGTCAGGAAGAATATGGCTCCAAATGCTGGAATCATCCTGACAGCTCTATTTCAGAAGTTAGCCAAGGAGAAAAAAGGGGCCAGACATCTTGAAAATTACATACACATACCTCACACACGTGTATACACATACAAAGCATGAAGAAGAATAGAAAAGAGAACCTGGAAAGAAACCCTGCTAATTTATCAAGTGGCAGATGAATTATGCCCAAGACTTTCATGGAAGAAACAGCTACCCCATTTCAAGGTGAAATTTTATTTCAATCTCAGCTGCAGCATAATCTCAGATCCATCTGTTTCCCCCATTCCCCCTCCCTTCCCCTCACAGTCCCCCTGCTCCCTTCTCAACTCACATGCTGAGTAACTTTGAGGCATCACTTCCTCTCCAGTACCACAGGTTTCATGGGCCTGTCTAGGTAAGAATTGCAGGAAGAGGAATTGGATTGATTTAAAAAAAAAAAACAACAGGTAAGTAACAAATTTATTTCAATGAGTTTTCATCACAGTTAAAGCTTATGAATTGTGCGTACCTTTTTGATAATTTTTGGTGTGTTTAAGAGTATTTTCAACATTCTGCCCACCAAAGAACATTCTAGGGAAAAGTAGTGGAGTTATATGGGAAAAAACTGGAAAACTAGACCTATGTGAAGTGCCTAGCTCTTACTATTGTTTCCACTCAATATCTACTATTTCTTTTTTCTGCATGGTGGCTCTGCTTCAAGCTCTCTGGAAATTACACTACAGAGAAAGTAAGTCTTAAAAAAAAAAAAAAAAGCATTGGAATTTTCCAGTGTTTGGTCTTCCCTAATACCAGAAGTACATTTCATCTCTGAGTTTAGCAAGCAGACTCTTAGGTGTTGTTTCATTATTGGCTTAAGCTACCCTAAGTATGGAGTGTGCCAAGAGGCAGGTCCACTCTCACCACCCTCCCCCCTGCCTCGCCTCAGACCCAGGTAAATACTCCTCTCTTGTTTCATCATCACTTCTCATGCTGCCTCAGAGTCAGCCAGATCAAAAATACCAAAATGATCCACCTGAGATCTGAGCCGCACACTAATTTTCAGATGGTTCCTGACACAGCTGACCTTGAAGCCAGAAGTATGCTTATTCTCCCTAAGGAGACAGCAGAATATGCAGCTGGAGCAGGAAGGAAAAGAGAGCTGTACCACCATCTTCAGCAGCAGCACAGATTTAAATTTGCTGAAGCTTACTGCAAAACCACAGCTTCGTTATGCTAGGAACAACTCCCAGATGAACCAAACTGTACAAAAGAAAAAAGCAGACCTTGACCCTTGATTTTTAATGTTCAAGGAAGACAATAAAATACAGAGATTCTCCTGAATCAGAAATGCCAGATGGCACAGAGGCACATTTGAGTATGTTTCCAAAACAGAACTAGTAATAACACCCTACACCTGGATGCTGTGCCTGCACTAAGTCCTGACTTACAAGCAGTGCTAGTAATTATGGAAGCATATCCCTTAAGCTGTGTGTGAAAACATGTATACCTCAACAAATTTCTTTCCAATAGGTTAAGGGAGAAATTGTCTGGCCTTTTTGGGTGTGCATAGAGAGCACTTTGAGAAGCTGCTGGAATATACACAATAATACACATGGGCTGTCGTCCCAGCTTTCAGCAGTAGTGATCCCACGAGACTGATTGTATTAACACTGCTGGTTTATACCTTTTGATGCCCAGTCAGCTCAAGTTTACTGCACTCCAGTGTTTTAGCTAGAATGTTAGGAAATGGCATCTATTAAAAATTCGAAAAACCACTGCAGCACATTCAAATATAGGAGATGCCTTTATATCACCTAAGACAGGCAAAAGGGTAGGGAAGTAAGGCAAACACAAACCTGGTAAAGCCTGATTTTGTTGCTTTAAATTGTGCCAGTGGGCTAGTTTGCTTCTGGTGAGGAGGAAAGCAGTAACTGCCCTTGTGCAATTCATTGCCACAAGAATACCTTAGTTTGATGCAGAACTATCCAGAGAACCTGAAATCATGCAGAAATCCTTCCAGTTTTAATAGTTGACAACAGCAACTATAAGTATTCCATTTATATTTCTGCTATGATACTTCAGAAGATCTTATCCTGGAACAGTTGTGCCTGGTGACTAATTACATAAGAATTGTTCACTTTTGTCCTTATTACCCCAGGAGTATGTTCACAAAGTTAGTCCTTTATCTCTGACGCACTTCCGAAAGAGAAAAACAAAAAGACAGAGAACCCTGGGGATTTGATTAGTTTCTTCCAAGATATTTAATTGCTATTACAGCCAGAAATATGTAATACACTATAATTTTCTTTTTGAGGGTAAAACTTGGGTTAAATACTAGCACAAATCCCACGTGATAGCAAGTAATCTCAGGAGTTTTAAAAAACAGAACATGGCAAGCTAGACTTCCACTGGTTATTTGTGGTTCGATTTAAACATTTTGGGCACAGAATCAAACTTTAACATTCTACATAGAAAGCCAGAATCTTTCTGAAAGATCTTTTACAAATCAGCAAGACTGGAAACAATTTGATAGAAGACTTACTGTGCATGCTCTTTCAGCCATTTCACTAGAAACTCATTTTAGCTTTCTCTGAGGTAGAGATAAACCACAGCTAAGAGACAGTTATTAAATCTTCTTTATACATTCTGTATGAAATGTATTAAACTACAAAAATACTATATTCAAATAAGGTTAAGGGTCTGACTTAAACCCACAAAGACATGGAAATTCAGAAATATTGTGTCTTCCTACCCTTTACTCTCTTCAGTGTGGCTAGGCATTGTAGCAAAAATGACTTGTGCTCAGATTCCTTAAACCTCTTCTTCATGGTACATTTCTCCTTAAAGGTACTTTCTATTTTAAGGTTCTTTCAGTCTGCATCCTCTTTGTGGGTTGAATTCTGCCCTGGACAGTCTGTGGGGTTTTTTCGTTTGTTTGTTTGAATTTCTTTTATAATTTCATTTTTTTAAATGGTTATAGAAACTCAGAAGTGAGAAAAATGAAGCAAAAGTATGTATTTTTTAGTCTTGGAAACTGGATATTCTTACTTTTATTTTTAACACATACCTTACAAGTCCCATGCTCACAAGAGACAGGCAGGCAGATGTAGGACATGCATGACTCTCAGCAAGTGCAAGCACATGCTTCAGCTCTCTCCCTGCCCCCCATGCAGTTCCACTTATACATATGTAAATACCTATTGCATATTTCTCCAGTGAACTAAATAGGAACCTTGCAGTTGACACTGCAAGACTTTGTACCACAAAATGCCTTAGGGCCTTCTTCCATGATGGACTTTTTCCCCTTTTCCTGAGTACAACAACGACCAGTGGAGGTCACACTTTATTCAAAAGAAAGTAAGACACTTGCAGATCCTCCTTCCAGGGGGCTGTCAGTCTTGAAACCACCTCCTACACTGTGGTACAGTAGCTTGGGCCTGTTGACCTCTTGGGCAAATTGCAAATTGTGTCCTCTCAAGATAACTTCAAAGCAGGGAAATTCCACTGCGAGGAGGGGAAGGGTATCTTAGAAGGATGGTGGGGTTTTTTTCCTATATTCTACAACTGTGAACAAGTCTGACTTTCTTCTCATTCTCTTTTATTTCAAATTATTCTTTGTTTTTACTTAATTATTGTCAGTGTATTATGCAGTCAGGCAACTGTTTCCATGCAGCTATTATAAATCTATATGTATTTAACAAATTGTTAGAAACTTGATCATTTCAAATGTGGCCTGGGAGTCCCCTCCACATATTTCATCGCATCTGATTAATATGTATATTTAACTCCATTATACTTACATATGCTACTTAAGAGTCCATTTCTAAAGACGAAGAGCCAACACAGACTATTCATTCCCTCCAACTGGTACTCCCGCAAACTGCTAAAAAAATAGGACAATGGCCATTCCAATAAGAAAACAGTGTTGATTACACTCTGGTAGCCAGAGGACATCCACAAACATTAATCTTTGCAATTTGACTGTGATAAAAGTAAACCATTCAAAATCCTCAAACGAATAATCCTCAACAAAACACTGTAAGAGTTTTAAATAATACCAGTGATGTAGATTTATCTCAAGATACCATAGAACAAGACATAGGGGATTGAAAGAAATTCCTTAAACATATAATACTCGACAATAGTAGACAATCTCTGTTAAAGAGTAAGAGAAACAGAACACAGTAGCCTTGACCCAGAAAAGGTATTTCTGCCTTATACAGCATAAAAGACAGACATTCAAGAAAAGCTCATCCGTGAGAAATGGTGATCTGTTTCTGCCAAGGTCAGTCAGACCTGTTGTGATATGTTCTGTAAATGCTGATGCTATCACTTACAGTTTTCCAAGGACTTCCTTAACACCCAGAGCTTTTTTACTTTTGCTGTGGAACAAAGCTATGACATGAAACTGTCAAACTAGAAAGCCCAGAAAAGGAAGACAGAGAGTTTTTATTAGACTTGAGAGTGACAGCTCCATTGAGAAAAAAACCCATAACAGTTATAAGAAAGGGGATCTGAAGTTCCTAGAGATCCACCAGAAAAACGCTAAATTCTCAGCAAGGAAGGAAATTTTGCTCTTAAGCCAGCAGTCCAACAGGTTATCATGCCCCTTAAAAACTGACTGCAGATGACATGTGGATGACGTATCTGTATCAACCTATCGAGTGAGAATGGGACGGGATTTATTTGCTACACCAGGAAACTCTAATGGAAACTCCCAACATACTTCTACTATACCTCAGTCACAACCTTTTGCACTTGAAATGCCAACTGTGGCCCTTGTGTGGTACTTCTCTAACAGCAAACCTAAGTCCCTAGGGGAGAAAAATAAAATTCAAGCAAGTCATTTTACTTTCTCTAGTTAAAAAAATGAAATTAAATAATAGATAAGATGTAATACCTTCTAGCCCTAAAAGTAATTTTTTACTGTGTGAACTCTACTATACTTACATGCACTGACAGAGAACAGAGTTTGGACCTCTCTCTCTATTAACATGTGTAATTCTGAGTTTGAAGTACCAATTTAAATCACATAAAAATATGTACATAGACTACTTTTTTACTCCACTATTTTGGGGTGGGAGCCTCCTGTTGAAACACCTACCTTGCTTGGAGATTTAAGAAACATCCCTCTCTTTACAGAGATCTTGTGAACATAAACAACAATGAAAATTTTCTCCAGCAAAAGACATCTGAAACAGAAAATAAGAGGTTTTAAGTAAGCCTGTAACGATCTCCTCATGTCAGGGGAGCACATGCAGGGGCAATTCAGCTCTGTTTGGGGGTTTATCAAACAGGAGAATGATGATGTCATTGTTCTGAATTGAAAACTGATTAAGCACCTGCTCAGTATCTGTCGTGCAGATGAGAATTCCCTGTTGAATGCTATGGATAAACTGGTGATACAGACTATTCCTGCCTCTGCTTGTGACCAGTCCTCTGCTCTGCCTTTTCTTTCTCCTGACTATTCAGCTGACACATTCATATGTACATTTGTAAAATACCCGCATATACAGATGGGTATTTTTAATGGTATCAACCATTAATACAGATTTGTTCTCAAGACATCTGTATATGATGCAGTCTCCAGATAGCATTTATACAACTTACATGAATCCTCAATTTTTGGAGGAGAAAACAAAATGGCTTTACATAGCTTTTTAAACTGCGAAATAAATTGCTGAAAACATAACTTTCCTTTAAAAAACCCTAAGTTTCTGAAGTTCCAATACAGGCCTCCAGTACACTTCAGAAAAAAACAGCATGAAACCAAAAATTCCTGATCCCTTATACTTCTGGATGTTTTATGATTGATTTAACAAGATAAGTGGAAGAGTGGAAAATTGGCAACCTCAGCACTTGAGTATATCTTGCAATTGAGAACTAGCATACATCACACTGTGATGTATTTTTGAGCCTTCCTGCATACCATGTGGACAGTTTATCTCATATAAAATCCTTGATAGGATAGGAAATACAGGAAGACAATAAAAGGAATTTCATGTTTCGCTTTGTTTCTCTGACCACGAGAAATAATCTAAAGCCCAGTAAAATGTTTTCTTTTGAGACTGGCCTACCTTTCCTATGTCTGCAAGGCCACGTTTAAATTGGTAACTTGAATTAAACCAGCTGGCAGTGTCTTTGAAACATATGGGAATGGATCAAAGCTGCAAATATGCAAGGTGAATTTTACATTTTTATATTTCTCTCATGGTAATTTAAGTTCTTGATTCTTTGAGATATTTTGTGCTTAATTCCTACTGTGAGTAATGGCAGATGAGTTGTAAGAACCTTTTCTGAGATGCAAAACACAGCTTAGCTTCAACCCATGTGTCAATTCCTCATCTAGGTGTTAAATTGGCTGTGTATCACTTGTTTGGACTGAGAAGACATGGCAACACTCAGGTTTTCTCTCTGCTTTGTAGCAAAGGGAAGTCAGGGGCTTTCTTTAACTTTCAGAAGTGATTTGTACTTCCTTATAGAGAAAAATTTATTTTCATACAAATATGGTAATTTGGGGCCCATCATTTTCACCACAAACAAACAGGACAGGAGCAATGGCTAAAATAATAAAATGGCTAGCTCTTTCATTATATGTTTGATAACACTTTGTTTGACACACTATCAGGTAGCCTTACAAACTGTTTAAATACTCTGAAATATATATCACCCCTATTAAGCTTTTATACCATATTGAAGATCTTTTTTTTCACATTGATTTATGCTCACTTATAAATGCACACACAGCATGTCAAGGCTTAAAATGAATCAATTTCTTAAAGGATTTGAGTTCATTCTGATGAAACGACCAGATTAATTACATTGTTTAAAATATTCTGCAATCTTAATATCATTATCGTTTGCATCTTCCCAGATCCAAGTGTCATATCCAGTTTAAGAACATGAAACAGGACATCCGTACAAAAGCGACAGACCCTTCATCCTATTATTATTTAATTAACTACTATCTAGAAACTGATGAGCATTGACCTTTGTTATGAAAGGTAAACAGTCCTGTGAGTTAGTAAGTAAATCAAAAATTTCAGCAGGAGGGATTTTCTTAGCAAAATCTCATTGGTCCCCTTTTAGCTCATCTGTACCTCCTGGCTACCAAAGTACAGCGCACAAAGCAAGAAGCAAAATTATTTTCCAATCCAACTCTTTTTAAAAATAGGCAAGAGAAAACTTTTCTTTAAAGAAGAGCCAGCCTCATGATGAGATTCTTGTGGTGCCTAGTCTATGTATAATAAATACTAAGCCATCATCACAGTCTCACATTTCTTTCTTTCTAGGAATATCAGGAAGTCTGCTCTTTATAATAGATGATCAGATATCTAGTGCTCCCAAATAAAACTGGGTATGTATGTGTGAGATTTAAACAAAAAAAAGCTGGACTATTCTTTTTTGAACTAAGATACTTTATTTCCCTTTGGCCGAGAATATGAGTTATGTCTGCTGATGGCCCCCCAACACACTAGACAGACCAGCTGGGTCAGACAGTAGGGTACACAAGAAAATAACCTGCCATTTCAGACCTAGTTACTTGTTTCATTTAATTCTGTTCATCTGACCACTGCAAAGACTGTTCATTCTCAAATGAGAATGTGCCAATGGCTGGACTGGTTCAGACTGAGGGTCTGCCCTACCAGTACTCTGCCTCCAACGATGGCTCTAGATGTGACAGCCTGAACTGAGGGCAAATGTGTACAACACTTCCCACCATTCCCTACCCCCACGTCTCTACCTCTAGCTATTTTCAGCCCAGAGGAGTTTCTGATCCATTTATGGTTTGTCTATCTAATGACCTTCTCAGGTCTCCAGTCTGCTGTGTAAACCTCTTGCAACCACAATGCTGATTGGCAAGGAATGCCATACAAGTTCTCCATTGCATGGAGAGTATTTACACTGCACAGTCTAACTCCAGCAGACAGCATTTAAAAGAGTAACTTTTTTAGTATTGGCAGACAGAGATCATGTTCCTCAAGGCATTTGTTCCTATTTATACGAGAAAGCAATGACACTCTTCTCATATGCTGGTACAGCAACCTCTTTCAAGACTATTTTGGAGACATTCACTTGATTATTGAATGGCTTTAAAAACTCAGTGCCCTTCTGAACAAATGTTCCTTCCTTTTAAGCTTCTAAAAACTGATTCATTCTTTTAAATCTGTTTCAACTTTTTTTTCTGGAAAATGCACTTCCATGAGCTAAAGTGGCCAAGTTTGATATACCATTGAATTATCCTGCAAAGGGCCTTGCTTTCTCACTCCATAGAGGCAAAACGTACAATATTATTAACAATTTCAGTTCTGGTCTCCACAAATGCATTATTCTGAAAACCCTAGAGAAAATGTTCCCTACAAAACAAAAGAATGCTTAACAGATTTATATATATAGCTCTTTAATTTTTACAAACTGTACAGATAACTGCCACAAATCTCAGGTGTTTTACCATCTTGATGATTAAATCATCTCTGTAAGTAGCAGCAAAAATTTTATAACTCTCAGGGCCTGCATCATTAAGTACTGAAAATGACTTGAAGTGCTGTGCAAAGCAAATGGTACAGTTGTAAACTCCTACAGACTCTGAGGAACCTGAAGCCCTTCTTAAGGCAATAGTCAGTAACATTTCACATAAATAAAAAGCTAATTCTCTACTTTTTATTATCAGACGTTCTAGTCATTCTGGTATTGACATCTCCAGCTCTGCATTAGCATTTCTGTACCTGCATACACTTGTATGCGCCTGCACACACTGGTTGCCTAGATCAACTCATCTCAAATTGCTATATCTCTACCACCTCTCTCCACAACAGGCTGAAAACTAATCCACTGTCCATGAATAACAAGTTTCTCAACAGCAGCTTTTCAATACGGAGCTTGCAATCTGTCTCCCATTCACTTTGTCAAATTATGGTCCACATATCAGCCATTTGCAGCAGTGATATATCTGTCAGGCGTCAAGTACATCTCCTGCAAAGGAAAGTCTTTTTTAGGATTTTTTAACTTTCAAAATGTCTAATCCCAAACATGCAAAATAATGAGTCAGATGCCAAAAAATCGTGAGGGTTTGGGGGTTTTTTTTGTGTGTGTGTGTTTGTTTTTTGTTTTTTTTCTTTTCTTTTTAAAATTTGTTAATGTCTTTTCCTTTGCTTTCTGGAGCCTTTTCTAGGTCATGTTTTCAAGCTTTTCTCCAAGGCCAGAAGGGTTTCAAACATTATTAAAAAAGAAAGCAACTGAGATCCTTTTGTAATTGCATGTTTAAGAAAAACATTTATTGCCATCAAACTTAAATTCTGTTGAACTGACAACCAAGTATCTTCAGAGATGTTTTTGATCAAATAATCCTGAAATAGGAATATTGCTTCAAACCTGTTTTCTCTAGAGTTTCATTTGCATTACTTACATATTTTTTTCCACATAATTAAGCTTTAATGAAAGCAGGTTGTTAGACATGGAAGAAAGTCATGACTTAACACTATCTTGAAGGACTCTACAATATCAAAATATCTGAGGTGCAGATTAGATATCTCTGTGTATACATATGTATACCCTCACACAAACAGTGATTTCTTCACCTAAAATTTATGATTTGCTCCCCCTCAATACTGATTCCCCTTGAAATCTTTACAGTGGATTTTTTTTTTTTTCAGTGATGAGAAGACAGTTTTGTGTGACATGCATTACGAATCTTAGATTCTAACTCGTTTGTGACGGAAATGTTCATAAGTATTGATAAATTCCTGTTAATTCCTGTTAATCATCATCATCTCAGCTTGTTTGTGTGGCACTCAGTAATTCGTTTTTATTTAAAGAGGGAAAGGCATTCCTTTCTCTTCATAACACAATTCCTCCGTTGGGCATTATCTAAGCTCAGCATAGTGTCCTTCCTGTATCCTTTCTCTTCCATCCTTTCTGTCCTGATTAAGACTGCTGGAGACTCAGCAGGAACCCCAGTGGGATTGCTCATGGTCTCTTGAAGTCACCCTTTCTTTCATTGTTTTTGCCTCTTAAACCTTGTTTTGCTCCTCAAACACTCTCTCGCATCCCACTGGATTCCAAACTTTCCTTTGTCAGCACCCTTGTTTGCTGCTTATTGAGCTCCTCTTCCTTTTCCCTACCCCATTCTCTTGTCCTTCCTTCCTCCCCTCTCAGTTAGGCCATCTCTTCAAACGTCCCTCCTTCATCCCGTGCCTGGTGTCACCCTGTGCGGCCAGGCCTGAGCACCATGATCTGACGGGGTAGACCCCAGATGACGAGGTATTTCACGGGTGCACTTTACTTTCAACTTGTTTCCTGTTTTCTAGGACGTGCTCAGGGATCGCAGTGTATTTGTGCCACCACAAACTCTGGGCGATAGCTTCCACTCTGCTGGCACTGGAGACGACAGGCTGTGCTGGCAGCTCGACCCAGATCAACCTCAGAGAGCTGCCAGGGCAGAGGGGTCGCCTGACCCCCAGCTTTGCCGAACGTCCGCGGAAACGGGTCCGAGGGTCTCACTGAGGCACCTCAAGAGACTTTGCCGAACGTCCGCGGAAACGGCTCCGAGGGTCTCACTGAGGCACCTCAAGAGACCGGCCCGGGGCCACACCGCCAGCCGGAGGCCAACCCAACGCAGGCAGCGGACCAAGCCCCCCTCCCTGCCGCCACGGCCACCTCCCCCTGCGGCCCGCCCCGGCCCCGCGGCGCGGAGGGGGTGCCATAGTAACGGGCGGGGGCCGGGCGGCGCCGGGGGCCGGGCGG